>OZ024789.1:10547430-10746609 GCA_964017065.1 Haliclona indistincta | reverse complement strand
GTGACAAAATATTGATCTTATGTACAGCCACTGATGTAGGAATCTATGGTCTGTTAGCAAGTCAATCGTGTTACCATTCTATGCTTGTTCCTTGTTGGTTTACATTGTGAACCAGTGGTAGATTTCTCCATCACTACATCCTTTCGATTTCGATAGAAATCTTTTTAATTTCTTGTTTGTGTCCTTTTTCTTTTTAGTGAAGTGCAGTTCAATATCATGCATGTGCTGAGAAGTCTTTGTTTCCACCATTAGTTTAGTATTCCGGTTGTTGATGGTTTTCTTAAACTTGTAGCTAAAATTGTTGAGCTGTACGTATCAGGTCTGCCTAGTCTCGTCCCCAGACCACACCCTCGCCTATCGCGAGAGAGGGTCTGGTGGCTTTAGTTGCACTTTCTTGGGCTTTTCGTGTACGAGAGTTACGTAACACTAATGAATATGTATAAATGTTAGAATTTGCACCTGCAAAAGAAAAATGGCTGCTATACACAAGTGTCTCGTATGTAGTTGCGCGTTAGACGAGGGAGACAATCTGCGAAGGCGAAGACGTCTAAGCCCCGTTTACACGAGGCGTTTAATCCGGTTTGGAAGCTAGCTTAGTTCGAAACGCGCTTCGTGTGGACGCTCCAAACCGGTTACTAAACCGGATTAATTAATCCACATCCGGAGGTGGTTTGAAGCTAGCTTCAAGCGCGCTTATCGCACGTGTGGACGGGTCAAGCTAGCTTAGCTCTTCGTGGTCTCGCTTAAACACACATGTGCAGCCAATACAAGCCGCTTGTTAGTGAATACAAGCTTGGGGTAAGCTATGCTACTTCGTGGTTATAATACCTGCACGCGCCATGGGCCGGCTTACTCTAGCTTGTTGTTCGAGCACGTTTCTTCGCACAGATACAATAGTAGTGATGGCTCAGGTCCTTGTTGCTTGTAAATAAGTAGACAAATACTCGTGGTGCGTGGCTTAGACAGCTTTACATCGACCAGTGAAGCCTATGTGCCTTGTATCCACTTCCGTTTACACGGAAGTGAAGCTAATCCACTTCCGTTTACACGTACAATGTGGTTAATTCGTGTTTATCGCTTACGTGTGGACAAAACCAATGCGCATTCCAAACCAGTTTGATTAAGCTGGCTTCAGTACGTGTAAACGGGGCTCTAGACAAATGTTCTCAAGACTTGGAGAACTACATAGAGATGATTGAGCTTCAACACTACTCGTACGACGATCCTACGTACGCTTGTCGAATGTGCTTCTCTGACATCGAAAAAGGAGCTAAGACTGCAGTTGCACTGCGATCTATAAACACGCGGCTCAGATCATCTGCAGGAATTACAGCAACTGACATGTCAGTTGACCGCCATCATTCTATCGATGTGGTTTGTATTACGTAAGAGTTAGCGTTCTGACCAATCAGATTCTACCCCACACATTCCGGGGAAGATATTACTTCCTGGCCCAAGAAAATCGACTAAAGCCACCAGACCCTCTCTCGCGATAGGCGAGGGTGTGGTCTGGGGACGAGACTAAGGTCTGCCTAGTCGCCTACGCATGCATGCAGTGCATACGAGCCCCGCCCGCACCTGTTTGTAGACCTATACGGCGGTTATAATATTATCTGGCAAGTGCAGAATGGCGATCCTACACGAGCTTACCGTTCTTCGAAGACTCCAGACTAATGCCGGGTGTGTGTTCTCCGTGATAGTGATCCACACGGCGCAGCGATACTTTAGCTCCTTGGTCACGTGCGCTACCCATTGCTTGGTCACGTGCGTATTGCGCAATCACAATAATGGTGTCTAACACCATAGATACATTAACCATAGATGATACAGTACAAGTGGATACGCAACGGCGCGAGTATACGGGAAAATAATCGGAAAACTCTGTCTCAATCACTGCCACGACCTAGAGGTGACAGGTGTGCGCGACAGCGGTCTCTAAATCTGGCTGTAGTACATGACTGGAGAGCCTGAAGAAAATATAAGGAGGACCAAACGAAGGTATAATAGTTATAGATCACTATATTCTTCCTTGCAACGATTCATTTCGAGGCTAACACACGTTATGCCGTGGGTAAAGCCGCTGACATGGCTGCTGAAGGGTTTGGTTAGATTACCGGCTTACTTGGGTACCAGACTAACGTAAATTAGTTGTTTTACAACTCCATAGGTATTTGGCCAGTGAGTTAAACTACATATGTGCTCTCTCAACAACCAGACTTGGTGTGGAAGCAAATTTTATTGTTTTATAGCTAGCTGCTTACGGTGAGATTATTTCCACAACTATAGAAACTGTTGGTATTTGGTATATTGATTATTGTAGTCCATTGTCTGTTTTATTGCGTCAAACTACTATCCATTTAAAATAGTCACTTACAAGCATATTATGTGCGCTTTAAGAAGTGGTACCTTTTAATTAACAGATTGATGAATAAATTATTTTGTATTTGTAGATGCCTGGTGAATGACTAAGTCACAAGAAGCGAAGAAAAAGCTTTCGTCACAAGTTAGGAAGACGTAAGAACAATGCTCCAAGTACCTCATAATGCTGCCATGCTGGTGCAACAACAGTCGGTGTACCAAGATTTGAAGACTATGAATGTAGTAGCAGGACCGGGTATCGATTTACGGGCTATGTTCCAGCCACTTAATAAACGAAGAAGAACTCTGTAGAAATCATTAATCATTATTAGATATCATTGTGGTGACAATAATAATATTAGGCGACAGTTCTGTTCTGGTTCCTATTTCTTTTGTTGAAGTGACTTTCTTTGCAATAAAAATTGTCAAGCGTGCAGCTATCTAAGCTACTACACGCAGGGGAGGTGTCAGAGTCTTCCAAACCGATTGCCATACTGTGTTCGTGATGGATCTGTTAGCCAGAACGCTGCAGACTGCACGTGCAATTTACGACTGTCCGTATACTACTTCCGTGTCATTCGTGGCAGTGATTGTCCCACGCGAAATCGTAGTATGCGGGCGCGTTGCGTATCCACTTGTACTGTATCATCTATGCATTAACAGAGGGATTGGAAACTCTCGTTACTTCCGGAATAAGGCTCGTTTCGCTGACGTAATGGAGGTAGGGCTTCGTGCCAGCGCGGGAAATAGCAAATCAAGTGTTTAGGTACGAGTAACAGCGAGTAAGCAACAGAGCGAGCAACAGAGCGAGTAACAGAACGTCATACATGGCTCACGCCACACAACTACTAATGTACTTTCGTCATATCAACATCCTATGTTGCTGAAGCAAGTCACTAGCAAGATAGAGGTACAACAAAAAACCTACCACAACCGACTTAAATACTAATTTACTACCAAAACAGACCCTGAACCCACTATAAACTAGTACTACGCCACGCAACTATCATAGACGTACCTTGTTAACTCAATCTTGGCTTAACAAAACGCACACAGGTACTCCAAGAGGTACAACAAACTCGCGCACCACTAGTACGTACAGCCACAGCTTTATAGCTTATGTAAAATAGCGCGTACGGTGACTTTTACTGGTCTGGTATATAGTCACAACAAGTAAAAGTCGATCAAGAAGAAACTATCTCGCATTAGACCACAGAAGCCCGAGTTCGCGTGAACTCTTGCGCGCCAGTAGCTATCTCGAACCCAAATTTCCCGAAACGAGCCTTGTATAGAGGCGGAGTCACGTTTATACACAGTATAGTATTGGAGTGATGACGTCACGTTCAGAGTTTCCAATCCCTCTGTTAGTGTATCTATGCTAACACTAAGCTGACAATGGATCACGATCGAGAAATCGCGGAACTTAGATCGCCGTTACGCTAAAAACAAAGCTCAAAAGGCACATGCCAGGTGAATTTCACGACTGTTCGTGGATGTTTTGGTCTCGGCACTGCTCGCGTAAAGGCGCTAGGCGAGTGGAAGAAAGAAAGAACGTAGTGACTATTTTTACGGTACCGTAAAAATAATTCGCCTGCTATTCTTACGGCATTCTTATTATACGTGCGCGCGTGTACAGAATTACTATAAAGGCTTGTTTGTAGCATTGACCGGTCAGCAGTTTCCGGTGGCTCAGTGGTTAGGTAAGGTAACTCGGGGTATTTTGGAATCCTCTTTGGAATTCGTCGCTGGTAAATATGCTGTGTAATGTTTCGGAAACTTTAACTACACATCTAGCTTCAGCCACCTTCGGACTATGTGCATACTGAGTTTGGTAGCTATCCGTTCTTGCTGTCGTTCTCCAGAGCGGTCAGAGCAAGTGCTACTAGAAAATACGTTATTTAGGGTAATTCGGAATAGTCCGTGTATTTCCAGTGTAACTTGGTTTTAGTGCAGCCACGAGTGCTGTGACTTCAGCTGTGACTGTGTTCAGCATGATTTCAAGTATTGTGCATGTTTGCATGACGATGGACGTGTGATTTGTGCGTTTCTTTCTGTCCTAGGTTGCTCCATAATTCACGCCCCGTCAGCGTGTAGAATGGTTGCTGGGATGTTGTACATATTGCAGAGGATATTTTGCCACTCCTTGACTATCTTGACAGCTGTTTCAAGCTGCAGTTGACTGCTTTGCTTTTTGGATTGTTATAAATACGAATTTCGATTCCGCACACGCCTTAGTTTACAAGTGTTATATGGTTTCTGCATTAAATATTTGTGTTAATGCATTATTTTCTAATAATCTAGCAAACAGAATTTCATCAAATCGCCGTTGTAGAGTCTCTGCTACCTGGTACACACTTTGATCTTTGTCTAACTCCAAGAGATACCAGTGATCCCAGTACACAGCAAAGTTTCACTAGGTAGCTAGCATGGAGGCGTGGCTAGTCGTGTCAACACTTTCCATTCTTACATCGTGAATGACTGCGTACTGCAGCCAAGCGAGTGCTCGTTGCAGAGCCAACAGATGCACCTACCTCGTGGTGAAATAGTTTATCCAGGCGATCTGTAGTTTTGCAGTAGCTGGGTCAATACCTGAATCATTCCGAATTACCCGGTATTCCAAAATACCCCGAGTTACCTTATGGTGGCTTGTATTGCAGACGTTCGGGGTTCGATTCTCTCTGCAGTCATGTTTTTTTTCTTTTTTTTTAAGAACTTAAGTTTTTTAGCTAGTTACGACACTCTCGACGATCCTTTAGAACGCCCCTCCCGACGATCCATAGCTAGGTCCGAAGGCCCTGTTAGGACGCCCCTCCCGACGATCCTTAGGCTTGACAAGGGCCGAAGGCCCGGTTTAGGACACCCTTCCAACTTTGCACAGTTAGGAGAAGGTTTTTTAGGGTTTAGGGTTGAGGGTTTAGTAATGCCGCAAAAATAGCCGCTCGTCCCGTAAAAACTGCCAAGAAAGAAAGAAAGAAAGAAAGAAAGAAAGAAAGAAAGAAAGAAAGAAAGAAAGAAAGAAAGAAAGAAAGAAAGAAAGAAAGAAAGAAAGAAAGAAAGAAAGAAAGAAAGAAAGAAAGAAAGAAAGAAAGAAAGAAAGAAAGAAAGAAAGAAAGAAAGAAAGAAAGAAAGAAAGAAAGAAAGAAAGAAAGAAAGAAAGAAAGAAAGAAAGAAAGAAAGAAAGAAAGAAAGAAAGAAAGAAAGAAAGAAAGAAAGAAAGAAAGAAAGAAAGAAAGAAAGAAAGAAAGAAAGAAAGAAAGAAAGAAAGAAAGAAAGAAAGAAAGAAAGAAAGAAAGAAAGAAAGAAAGAAAGAAAGAAAGAAAGAAAGAAAGAAAGAAAGAAAGAAAGAAAGAAAGAAAGAAAGAAAGAAAGAAAGAAAGAAAGAAAGAAAGAAAGAAAGAAAGAAAGAAAGAAAGAAAGAAAGAAAGAAAGAAAGAAAGAAAGAAAGAAAGAAAGAAAGAAAGAAAGAAAGAAAGAAAGAAAGAAAGAAAGAAAGAAAGAAAGAAAGAAAGAAAGAAAGAAAGAAAGAAAGAAAGAAAGAAAGAAAGAAAGAAAGAAAGAAAGAAAGAAAGAAAGAAAGAAAGAAAGAAAGAAAGAAAGAAAGAAAGAAAGAAAGAAAGAAAGAAAGAAAGAAAGAAAGAAAGAAAGAAAGAAAGAAAGAAAGAAAGAAAGAAAGAAAGAAAGAAAGAAAGAAAGAAAGAAAGAAAGAAAGAAAGAAAGAAAGAAAGAAAGAAAGAAAGAAAGAAAGAAAGAAAGAAAGAAAGAAAGAAAGAAAGAAAGAAAGAAAGAAAGAAAGAAAGAAAGAAAGAAAGAAAGAAAGAAAGAAGAAAACGAAGATGACGAAACTCGATTTTCACCGTTTCCAGGTTCGTCACTTCAGTAACAATTTCGAGCAATCTCCTTGCTACTGTAAGATGGGGCAACGCCAGAGAGCAGATCTAAGTGTCTAAAGACGTATTAAATTCAACACCAGGCGAAATATCAGCGTTTGAACGCTAATATATGTATGTAGCCGCCATCTTGTTTTCTCGTTCATCCCTACATAGGGAGTCACTACCGTGCCTCCCTAATAATAGTCTTATGATAGAAAACTTATGATGTGATACAGTAGCAAGCTCGTGCTACATTGTGTCAATGTAAAAGTGATATAGAATTTTTTCTACCACAGTGAATAGTGTAAAAATGTTATGGGTACTATTATTTGATATTTCTACTCAAAAATAGTCGCAAAATTCAGTATAAAATATCAATTAACAGCTGCACTACAAAAACAGTATTGCTACTTTACGAGTCATTTAGATTTGTAGTGAGTAAACCATACATGTAAATCATGAAGCATTTATTATTGTGCTTTTATAGAACTACACGAGCCTGTGTTATGGCTATGTGCAATCATGAGGTAGCAAAACTAACTGAGATGAGCTAGCATCCTCAAAATATGATATAATAAAGCACCAAAGGTGCAGATGCCTCGGTGCAGTAGCATGTATGCTAGCCTGCAATTAGCAGATGCATATGACAGCACGTATGCATGCAGTAGATCAATGGAAGCATCAAACAGTTCCTTGGAAGCACGCAATGTGCACTGAAGCTGCAGTAGAAGTGACCAGCAGATCCATGGAACATTCAGGCAAGCAGCAGATCATAGCAACAGTGCTATGGAAGCACAGACTATAATGGCAGCTATCCAGCAGCATCAGATCATAGCAACAGTGCCATGGAAGCACAGGCTAGTGACAGCTATCCAGCAGCAGATCATAGCAACAGTGCTATGGAAGCACAGGCTAGTGACAGCTATCCAGCAGCAGCAGATCATATAGCAACAGTGCTATGGAAGTGCAGGCTAGTAGCAGCTATCCAGCAACTGTACAAGCTGTTGTACAAAAGTTGTATTGAAGCCAAACTCAAGTGTAGCTGGGCGTGACTGTAACTGCTCTGCTCGCTCCGGCTCACCTGTCGAGCAGCTAAGTGAACTCAAACACACTTTCGCTCGCTAGTTTCTAGTGTTGTATATGTTAACAATAACTAAAACTAAAACCTATTTTAGTAAGGGTCAAATCAATATTGTTAACAATAACAAACTATAACTATTATTACCAGACTGAACTTTACTATTAATAACTAAAACTAAAATTAGACCAACATTTTAGTTATTGTAAAGTGATTAAAAATGCAAAAACCAATCATGTTAGGCATGATTGATAGCATCTTTTTGATGTGATTGCTGTAATACAACATGTTTCAAGACCTTATCACAGCTAAGAAGGCAATTCTGCTATTTTTACATGTATTAAAATACATCTCGCTAACACTAATAGCACGCTAATAACAATAACAATAATTCACAATAACTAAAACTAAAATGTGCTTAATTTTCTTGTTAACAAATTATAACTATAACTAAAAAGACACCATCAATGTTACTTTAACAATAACTAAACGAAAATTAAACCCCATTACTTTTACAACACTACTAGTTTCACTGCTGCCAATGGAGTCGCGCGAGCTGTACTATCACAGATCAAGCCTTCAAGTTGCACGGTAGCCATCTGTAGACAGTTTTGTCTATGAAGTAGGCCCGAGCGCTCAAGACGGCTGTTTAGGTTAGCAAATCACGCCATAACTTCAAAACAAAGGCTTTAATAGCAGATCTGTCAAATTTGATTTTCATAAACTATCGAGATCTACCTGTATTGCACGTTTCAGCGCTTAGTAGCAAGCGGTTGCTGAGATACGCATTGCGAACACATGCACACACACACACACACACACACACACACACACACACACACACACACACACACACACACACACACACACACACAAACGAACAGACTACTGTAGAGTAACCCGGGGCTATTTCGTGACGTTTTGGCGTTAGAGCGTTCGTTCGACTTTACTTGACTGCTAACTCTTTTCGCGTACCCAGGATCCAAATTTTACTTGCACCTACAGAATTAGCAGTCTTATTCGAACTGCTCACATATAAATTTATGCTGATACAGTGTAAGAATATTGGACAGCAAGCCGTTTTTTCACTCGACCGTCTTGGGGCTATTTCGACACCACCGGGGCTATTTCGAGACGGATTGCATCATGGATAAAGCTGTAAGTGCACGCATGCATGATGCAGATCACTAGTACTGTTGATTGTTATACTCTTAATTCTGCCTCGCAGATATCAGAATGCTGTTGTTATATTGGCTGGACGGTGGAAGAGTTACAGTACGAGACTTTCATCTGCACGTACCATACTGCACCTCAGAGCTTTCTGTTCTTGATTTGACTTATTTTTTGTTACCATACTATTTAAATGAGTGAACACTTACCTTGTCTGCAACAAAACTGGCAAAAAAACAGCTAAAAAGCGCACAAAAACAGCAAAAAACAACCGCAAATCTCAGCGTTTTGTTAACGATTATTGTTTTTTCCCCGCTTATTTTTCTCTCAAGCGCTTTCTATTGGTCAACGAGTCTGGTACCAGTGTATAGAGGAATCTATTCTCATGTTAGCAGTACCAGGCTCGACATTCACAATCGTTGCTATCGAATGTTACGACGGAAAGAGCGAAGGTAGTCAAGCGGGGCTATTCCGTAAGTAAGTTTGGCTTCCTCAATTGATTTGTATGTGTCACGAAATAGCCCCGTCACGAAATAGCCCCGTGTTACTCTATGCCTCGTGCCTCCGCCCACACCTCGGCATAAATATTCCAAGCAACAAATGACTTGTTAAAAACACATAACTGTTATTGAAGTGTGTGCGTTAATCTAGGGTACACGGTTTGAACCCAGCAAGCGACATGTTTTTCTTGTTACAATTGAGTTCGAATCAAGCTAAACCACAAAACTGATTTAGCACCCAAAAATTGCATAAATCCTAACGATATTGCGACACAGTTCAAGCTACTGTGTCATGCACATTGCAAACCATCCTTTACCTGAATCAAATGTACCCAAAGCAATACTGTTGGAATAGATGTTTTCACCCATGGCACTTTTGTTGGAGGAATTTGTCTGCACGTCAGTAAAAATACATTTTTTGTAAATTAAAGTAAAATACCGATACTGGTAATGATGAACTTTTCGTTGAAAACGGACTGAGTAATGGTGACTGTTGCTTTTTGATTCTCCACCACTTTGCATAAGCATCTCTTACCTACATGGGTTAATAAAAATAGTTACGCACAAATTTAAAACAGCTCAAACCTGCTTTGAGAGAGGTACAAACAAGATGAATATGATGATTCCTTGACCAGCAATGAAGATGGTCATGATGTAGGCAACAAAGATTAGGTTGACATCAAAGAAGAGCACATTACCAATCCATGCTATACCCATCACAACTACCAATGTAATGACCATCTTTATCCAGTACCTATAGAGTTGATGACATCTGCATTCGGTTAAAAATATCATTATACCTAGTTGAGTTGGAGTTTAACTTGGCCTCATCTTTCTCTTTTGCTAAACGGTACAATACAACAACTGCCATGATCAGAAACCCTATATTTACCTAAAGGAATAATAATGTACTGAACTGATTTGAAACAACACTAACCAGAATGATAAGAATGACAGGAGCAATGAAAGCCCACACAAAGTGTGTGTCATATCGCAACCAGCATCTATTATCAAGTAAACGTTATATAATTTTCTAAGTAATGAAGCTTCAAGTGCATGTATACATACGCTAGTAGATCTCCATTTTGAGCATTGTGTTGTCCATAATGGTGTCCGGTGTTATCATTGTTGACCAGGAATCCGAGCGGCACTATCACTAACATGTATAGAAATGGGATTCCTGCATATACAATAGATTTTATCTGATATAGCTATCGAGGCATGCATTTTTCTAACCATAGCTTGATATAGTAAAACCAATAATGTAACGCTTGATTTGGTGCTTGACAAACACTTTGACTAATACTAAGTATAAGACCACACCCTCCATCAGCATCCACATGAACACCACCAGGAACAGGTAGTGGAGCAACACAGCAATGGCTGAACAGACAGCCTGTGTGCAGGAGAGTGAATGATCAGTGAGAGGACAGGAGGACACTCTTTACCTCTTTCTCAGTTCTCTCCACACCCACTACAAACACGAGCTGGGCAGCAATCAAGTTGGCGCACAACATACAGTGAATGTAGTTACGCATGTTCCACAAAGACCTATCACACATGAAGTAAAAGAAAAGCAACCATAATTATGTTTGACAACGGGGTTTTAATACTTTTGTATTACAAATGTTAGAATAGTAGCCAACAGGAACACCAGTGAGATAGACACAAACACTTGTCCTATCACCGTCAGCACTTTCTGATGTACTGCAGGAATCTAGTTAAGAGTATATGTAGCCAATAGCTATAATAACATTCATTGTGTTTTCTAGTTACATACCTCTGTACCAGGACTTAAAAGAATGGCAAAGTGTGTGAGATGGTTACATGAACACATTACTGAGCCATTCTCATATTCCATTGTCATGCATCCATTGGTATTCCAGAAATTGGTATTGTTAACTCCATTGCTGTAAAAGAAAATAAGCTTTGTATCTGATTCCTAATATAGCTTACTGTACCTAAAATCAACAAACACACATTCAATTTTTCCATTATTCCTTCTTGGAGGCAAGTCAAGGAATATGGTCACATTCTCTGTTAGGTTGCTGGTACGACAATCAGTGCAGCTGAGAATGGATGAGATGACTGGAGAAATCAGGCTGAGAAAAACAAACAGTTATCGAAAGCTGTTTAATTTGTCAATTGCATGTGCGTGCTGATTGGGTTTACTTTCCGGGAAGCAGATGAGATATGTTTTCAAAAAAGAAAGATGCCACAAACTCTGAAAGGTTCCAGTTTATACGCTGTGCACATGATTGTGTCTTTTAATACCTGATTCATTCAAGTTGTCAAACAGTTCTCCAGGCAGACTAATGTAGTTATTGTCAACCTGTATTCCCAGTACTCGACCACTGCCAGGAAACACTTCCCTCACTCTCAAAACTGCAGAAAAAAACAACACTTCATTTTTGTGTGTTCAATATTTAAATACACAAACAAACCTATGGATTCGTCAGCTGTTGAGATAATACTGTCATTGCTTTCAAGACCAAGAGATATCATATCCAGAACGGACAACAACAATGGCTCTGGATCACTCTTTTATTACATTGTTTAAATTCTAACAATCAGCAAGTTACACTTAGTATTATTACCTCATCAATTGGAACTGTGTCAACAATTTGTATAGCAGTCTAGACAAAAAATTTATGATTATTATCTGCTCTATATTGATCATATTGCTGATTCTACTTTACCTCAAGCAGTTTTTAAGTAAAATATAATGTTAATATAGCTATACCTGTACAAAAGACTTGTTCAATTGTCTATCCAAGTCTGAAATTGTTTTGAAAGCACGTTTCAACACATCCAGTCTCTGAGTGTTGTTGATGGCATCAGGTGGTATCTCAAGTAACAACTCGAGGCCTAGTTCAACATTTTCATCTGAAATCTAAACAATGACAAGAAACATAATATACAGCAAACTCTATTCATTAACATACCAATTTCTCTACTTGTCCAATAGTTGCTTGACATGGTTCAGGTCCCCATGTACCATTACAATAACATTCACGAGTACCTAAATACAAAATATATAATTTTTTCTTATACAGCAAGCAATTAAAGAGGATGCTTAATGCCCAAATATGGTCAGCTATTGTGTATATTTTTATTAACCATCTGTCTTATGATCAGGTGAACAGACTTGCAGTGTGGTAGATGTACAACCTGTGGTCTGTTTCCAAATCCCGTCTTGAGAACAGAATATTTTTGGAGTAGGACTTGGTACTCCTGTCATGATTTGGGTTGATGTGAGAGAAGGCAAAACAGTTGTAAAAATGGCTGATGTAGAAGTGTCAGTGAGTATAATAGATGAAGACAGATTATCTGTTGAAGTGAGTGAAATACTGAAAGATTCAGTAAATGAAGGAATGATGATTGCTGATGTAGAGTTTACAAACTGAAACGAGTTTGTGAGGTTGAAAGTCATTGATGTTGATGTCAGTGATGGTGTGGTGTTGAAGGCTGGTGTGGTTGTGATTGTTGTGGAGCTAAAAGAGGTAGTAGTTGTATCGAATAATGAAGCAATGGTAGATGCAGTGCTGTTCTCAGGACAATAGGTTGGAATGTGATTCATATCTTCACCACTGTGCTGATTACAGTTATTCATAATATTATTGTTGGTTATGATCCCATCTAATAGTCTAAATCGCTTAGTCAAGTAAATAACAGGATGTGAGTTTGAAGCACAAAGATAATACGGGCTATCGACTGAACTGTTGCACAATGCTTTACCATTATTCCATTCTTGTACAAGTCCAAAGGAGCCAATAGGTGCAACACAATGACAGGGACTACCAACACTTAGCTCAATCCTGAACTCACATCTTTCATTGTTACTTTTTTCAACAATATTTATTGTTATTGTCTGCAACAGATCACTGCAATTGCCTTTTAAAAGTTGCATAAAGTAACAACCTAAACCTTATTTTGTCAATTCAAATTACCTAAATAAGCTCGAACTGTTTTCCAGTCTTCGGGATCACTGTGCTGTCTCTCTCTCTTCCTCAAGCTCAGTTTAACAGTAGGGAGAGAACCAGTGCATCCTACACTGGTAGTGGTATACACGAGACCAAACCTATCATGATAAGGAACAAGAAGTCATCACAGATAAAAGCATAAGGACATGATCTATCAGTCATGCATACTTACGAAATGGTTACTGTGCCTTGCGCATGAATAAACGAAGCGTAGCAGAGTACGATCGCGGACAAAAACACCACGTTCTCCGGCATAGCAGGGTCGAATATTATAGCCACGTCCCAGCATGCGTCCCATGCAGCAGAATTTTAGCAACTGAGTAATCTTCCTTAGCTGAATATAGTTATGATTTCGACACATGCTTGTTGTTGCTAAAACTACGAAAACTGTTCTGCACACAAGAATATGTTTATACATGTATTGAATGGCAAGCCGAGTTTGATTTCAGCGCCTTATCTAAATAATGCTCACTTAGTATTACTGTGCAAAAACATGTATTAAAATGGTGTATAAAAATTAATATTAATGAAATGAACGTTCAAAAGTTGGTTTTGATTAATTTATTTTGTGATCATAATTATTGTCGAGTGTCAGCATCTTCAAGAGAATCACTTTGTTTCGACTTCAAGGTGCTTCGACTGTCATCTAGAAAATAATAAATTATTATTAAAAATAATAGCTTACTAGACAATTACACCATGCACCGTATACTACTTAAAATATGTACAGCTTAGTACTGAATAATAATTTAGAAGTATGGTTATGCAAAAAAAATTGCTCAATTGCAACGTGATGTAGCTAGCTCGTGCTACATTGCATCACTTTAAAAGAGATATTGAAATTTATTCCAATAGTGTAACTAATTTTTGCGGGTACTATATATTGATATTTTCAATTTAGTACCAGTAAACATCAAAATTTTGATAAACATCAGCATTAATTTAAGTAGGGTGCACGGTTTGAATCCAGCATGTGACTTGTTTTTTCTATTACGATTGAGTTTGAATCGAGCAACAATCATTTAATTATTTTTCATTTAACACAGCAAACTAGAACCGTAAAATTTAGTACCTGCAAAGTGCAGAAATCCTACAAACCGCAAAAACAGTACCTTACATGTAGATTGTGTTGCAATTCAATTTAGCTGGTAATGCGACACAGTTCAAGCTACTGTGTCATGCACATTGCAAACCATCCTTTACCTGAATCAAATGTACCCAAAGCAATACTGTTGGAATAGATGTTTTCACCCATGGAACTTTTGTTGGAGGAATTCGTCTGCACATCAGTAAGGAAAACAGTTTTTTTTGTAAATTAAAGTAAAATACCGATAATGGTATTGATGAACTTTTCATTGGAAATGGGCTGAGTAATGGTGACTTTTGCTTTTTGATTCTCCACCACTTTGCATAAGCATCTCTTACCTGCACATGGGTTAATAAAATTAATAGCTATGCACAAAGTTAAAACAGCTCAAACCTGCTTTGAGAGAGGTACAAACAAGATAAATATGATGATTCCTTGACCAGCAATGAAGATGGTCATGATGTAGGCAATGAAGAGTAAGTGAATGCTAAAGAAGAGCACATTACCAATCCATGCTATACCCATCACAACTACCAATGTAATGACAACCTTTATCCAGTACCTATAGAGTTGATGACATCTGAATTCGGTTAAAAATATCATTATACCTAGCTGAGTTGGAGTTTAACTTAGCCTCATCTTTCTCTTTTGCTAAACGGTACAATACAACAACTGCCATGATCAGAAATCCTATATTTACCTAAAGGAATAATAATGTACTGAACTGATTTGAAACAACACTAACCAGAATGATAAAAATGACAGGAGCAATGTAAGCCCACACAAAGTGTGTGTCATATCGCAACCAGCATCTATTATCAAGTAAACGTTATATAATTTTACTAAAATTAATAATGAAGCTTCACGTGCATGTATACATACGCTAGTAGTTCTCCATTTGTAGCATTGTGTTGTCCATAATGGTGTCCAGTGCTATCAGTATTGACTAGGAATCCAAGAGGCACTATCACTAACATGTATAGAAATGGGATTCCTACATATACAATATATTTTATCTTGTAGCTATCGAGGCACACTCTTTAATTTTTCTAACCATAGCTTGATATAGTAAAACCAATAATGTAGCGCTTGATTTGGTGCTTGACAAACACTTTCACTAATACTAAGTACAAGACCACACCCTCCATTAGCATTCACATGAACACCACCAGGAACTAGTAGTGGAGCAAAACAGCAATGGCTGAACAGACGGACTGTGTGCAGGAGAGTGGATGATCAGTGAGAGGACAGGAGGACACTCTTTACCTCATTCTCAGTTCTCTCCACACCCACTACAAACACGAGCTGGGCAGCAATCAAGTTGGCACACAACATACAGTGAATGTAGTTACGCATGTTCCACAGAGACCTATCACACATGAAGTAAAAGAGAAACAATTATAATTATTTTTGACAACGGGGTTTTAATACTTTTGTAGTACAAATGTCAGAATAGTAGCCAACAGGAACACCAGTGAGATAGACACAAACACTTGTCCTATTACTGTCAGCACTTTATGATGTACTGTAGGAATCTAGTTAAGAGGATATGTAGCCAATAGCTATAATAACATTCACTGTGTTTTCTAGTTACATACCTCTGTACCAGGACTTAGAAGAATGGCAAAGTGTGTGAGATGGTTACATGAACACATTACTGAGCCGTTCTTATAATGCACTGTTATGCATCCACTGGTATTCCAAAAATTGGTCTTATTGACTCCACCACTGCATATAATTATAATCAAGACAAAACGTGTTCTGATTGAGCTTTGCGTAGCTAAAAATTTACCTCAAGTCCACAAACACACAAATAACTGTGTTATTGTTCATTCTTGAAGGCAATTCAAACAATATGGTCACATTCTCTGTTAGATTGCTGGTACGACAATCAGTGCAACTGAGAATCGATGAGATTACTGGAGAGATCAGACTGGTATAATAGCATGAGAAAGTTTTAATTTGGCAACGAATTCAGTGTTTTTACTTTCTGCCAGGAAGCAAATGTGATATGTTTTCAAAGTAGAAAGATGCCACAAATACTGAAAAAGAGAGATAATTTTGTAATTGTAAAGAGTAATTCTATACCTGATTCATTCAAGTTTTCAAATAATTCTCCAGGCAGACTGATGTAGTTATTGTCAACCTGTATTCCCAGTACACGACCACTGTCAGGAAACACTTCCCTCACTCTCAAAACTGCAGTAATACACAACAACACTTCATTTTTGTGTGCGCAATTAAACTACATGAACAAACCTATGGATTCTTCAGCTGTTGAGATAACACTGTCATTGCTTTCAAGACCAAGAGCTATCATATCCAGAATGGACAACAACAATGGCTCTGGATCACTCTTTTAGTATAAATTATTGTTTTAATTCTAACAATCAGCAAGCTACACTTAGTATTATTACCTCATCAATTGGAACTGTGTCAACAACTCGTATAGCAGTCTAAACAAAAGATTTTTTATTGTCTCTATTGATCATAATATTGCTGATTCTATATACTTTACCTCAAACAGTTTCTAAGTAAAATTTAATGTTAATATAGCTATACCTGTACAAAGGACTCATCCAATTGTCCATCCAAGTCTGATATTGTTTTGAAAGCACGTTTCAACACATCCAGTCTCTGAGTGTTGTTGATAGCTTCAGGTGGTATCTCAAGTAACAACTCAAGACCTAGTTCAACATTTTCATCTGATATCTAAATAATTACAAGAAACATATATACAGCAAACTCTACTCATTAACATACCAATTTCTCTACTTGTCCAATAGTTGCTTGACATGGTTCAGGTCCCCATGTTCCATTACAATAACATTCACGAGTACCTATATACAAAATATTTTGCTTCGACAACAAGCAATTAAAGAGGATGCTCAATGCCCAATTATGGTCAGGTATTGTGTATATTTTTCTAACCATTTGTCTTATGATCAGGTGAACAGACTTGTAGTGTGGTAGATGTACAAGCTGTGGTCTGTTTCCAAATTCCGTCTTCAGAACAGAATATTTCTGGAGTAGGACTTGGTACTCCTGACAATGATAAAGTACTGTTCATGATTTGAGTAGTTGTAATGGTAGATGCAGTGCTGTTCTCAGGACAATAGGTTGGGATGTAATTCATATCTTCACCACTGTGCTGATTACAGTTATCGTTATGGATACTTTTGGTTATGCGGCCATTAGATAGTCTGAATTGCTTAGTCAAGTAAATTACATGTTGTGAATTTGAAGCACAAAGATAATACGGGCTAATGACTGAACTGTTGCACAATGCATCACCATTATTCCATTCTTGTACAAGTCCAAAGGAGCCAATAGGTGCAACACAATGACAGGGACTACCAACACTTAGCTCAATCCTGAACTCATATCTTTCAATGGTGTTTTCAACATCATTCACTGTCACAATCTGTTCCAGGTTGCTACAATTGCCTAAAGAAAATTCGCTCGCACTAGGAATTATCTATATAGGTTATACATAATACCTTTGTAAACTTGAACTGTCTTCCAATTGTCAAGATTATTCCCATTCCCTTGTCTTCTTCTCAAGCTCAGTTTAGCAGTAGGAAGAGGACCAGTGCATTCAACTGTACTGGTGGTGGTATACACGAGACCAAACCTGTTGTTATCAGTCGGGAAAAAGAAGCAATCACAGATTAGAGCATGATCAGCACATCGATCAATGATGCATTCTCACGTAATGTTTACTGTCGATGTGCTGTCCATTGCGCCATGACCGTGACTCAACGAAACGAAACAGACAGCGAACAAAACAAACACCAGTCCAGCGCTAGCCGACATGGTAGGGTCGAGTTACTTGCGAAATACTGTATAGTCTCCGGAAGGATCTCTCTCGCACAACAATGAGTGGGCTAACCACGCCGCAACCTTAGCTTGAAATCTTTTTAATACTGAAGTGTATGCACGAGACAGTGTCGTATATATTATTCTCAAACATGCGATCACAAGAAAATTAAAAAGATTTCTATCGAAATCAAAAGGATGTAGGGTTGTGATATCTACCACTGCATGGTCCACAATGTAAACTAACAAGGAACAAGCATAGAATGGTAACACGATTGACTTGCTAACAGACCATAGATCCCTACATCAGTGGCTGTACATAAGATCAATTATATTTTCTCACAAGCTGAATATTGTCATCAGGTGTCTGTCAACAGCAACTAGCTGAACTAGCCATAGTCAACCTCAGCAGCCACTGATATAGGGATCTATGGTATATTAGCAAGTCAATCGTGTTACCATTCCATGCTTGTTCCTTGTTAGATTACATTGTGGACCATGCAGTGGTAGATTTCACAACCCTACATCCTTTTGATTTCGATAGAAATCTTTTTAATTTTCTAAACATTAACAATATTATTATTGAAAGACTGAAATGCATGTTCAAAAGTTGTTTGTATTAAATTTTGTGATCATAATTATTATTGAGTGTCAGCATCTTCAAGAGAATCACTTTGTTTCGACTTCAAGGTACTTCGACTGTCATCTAGAAAAATTAGGTTATTATTGATGGCTTAGACAATTATTATACCATGCATGTATACTACTTAAAATATGTACAGATTAGTATTAATAACTAGGGAATAGTTTGTAATACCTTTATGCAAAAAGCAAATACATTTTGCTCAATTAAGTGATTGGGCATGCATTAACAATAATGATAATAATAGTCTTAAAACTTATAATGTGATGCAGTAGCAAGCTTGTGCGACATTGCGTCAATGTAAAATAGATATAGAAATTTATTTCTACCTTAGTGAGAAGTGTAACTATTTTTTGCAAGTTCTAGTGATAGTTATGTGGATTGACTCAAAAACGCAAAATTTAGTGCCAGTGAACCGGTGCAGTGAACATCAAATTTTGAACCCAGCAAGCGACTTGTTTATTCTATTATGATTGAAATCGAATCTAGCAAAACCATAAAAATGATTTAGGAGTACAAATCCTACAAACCGCAAATTAAAATGGTACGTTACGTAGATAGTGTTGCTATAGAATTATAATTTTAACTGATATTGCAACACAATTCAAGCTACTGTGTCATGCACATTGCAAACCAGCCTTTACCTGAATCAAATGTACCCAAAGCAATACTGTTGGAATAGATGTTTTCACCCATGGAACTTTTGTTGGAGGAATTCGTCTGCACAACAGTAAAAAAACATTTTTTTGTAAATTGAAGTAAAATACCGATACTGGTAATGATGAACTTTTCGTTGAAAACGGACTGACATGAGTAATGATGACTGTTGCTTTTGATTCTCCACCACTTTGCATAAGCATCTCTTACCTGCACATGGGTTAATAAAGAACAGTTATGCACAAAGTTAAAACAGCTCAAACCTGCTTTGAGAGAGGTACAAACAAGATGAATATGATGATTCCTTGACCAGCAATGAAGATGGTCATGATGTAGGCAACAAAGATTAGGTTGACATCAAAGAAGAGCACATTACCAATCCATGCTATACCCATCACAACTACCAATGTAATGACCATCTTTATCCAGTACCTATAATGTTGATGACATCTGCATTCAGTTAAAATATCATTTTATACCTAGTTGAGTTGGAATTTAACTTAGCCTCATCTTTCTCTTTTGCTAAACGATACAATACAACAACTGCCATGATTAGAAATCCTATATTTACCTAAAGGAATATTAATGTACTGAACTGATTTGAAACAACACTAACCAGAATGATAAGAATGACAGGAGCAATGAAAGCCCACACAAAGTGTGTGTCATATCGCAACCAGCATCTATTATCAAGTAAACGTTATATAATTTAGCTAAGTAATGAAGCTGCATGTATACATACGCTAGTAGTTCTCCATTTGTAGCATTGTGTTGTCCATAATGGTGTCCGGTGTTATCATTATTCACTAGGAATCCAAGAGGCACTACCACTAACATGTATAGAAATGGGATTCCTACATATACAATATATTTTATCTTATAGCTATCGAGGCACACGTTAATTTTTTCAAACCATAGCTTGATATAGTAAAAGCAATAATGTAGCGCTTGATTTGGTGCTTGACAAACACTTTCACTAATACTAAGTACAAGACCACACCCTCCATTAGCATCCACATGAACACCACCAGGAACAGGTAGTGGAGCAACACAGCAATGGCTGAACAGACAGCCTGTGTGCAGGAGAGTGGATGATCAGTGAGAGGACAGGAGGACACTCTTTACCTCATTCTCAGTTCTCTCCACACCCACTACGAACACGAGCTGGGCAGCAATCAAGTTGGTACACAACATACAGTGAATGTAGTTACGCATGTTCCACAAAGACCTATCACACAAGAAAAGCAATTAATAATAATATATTTTTTGACAATGGGGTTTTAATACTTTTGTAGTACAAATGTCAGAATATTAGCCAACAGGAACACCAGTGAGATAGACACAAACACTTGTCCTATCACTGTCAGTACTTTCTGATGTACTGTAGAAATCTAGTTAAGAGGATATGTAGCGAATAGGTATAATAACATTCATTGTGTTTTCCTGTTACGTACCTCTGTACCAGGACTTAGAAGAATGGCAAAGTGTGTTAGATGGTTACATGAACACATTACTGAGCCGTTCTCATATGCCACTGTCATGCATCCACTGGTTTTCCAAAAATTGGTCTTGCTTACTCCATTGCTGTATAAGAAAAATAAGCTTTGTATCGGATTCCTAATAGTTTTACTGTACCTCAAGTCAACAAACACACATTCAACTATATTATTATTGTTGTTCATTCTTGGAGGCAAGTCAAAGAGTATGGTCACATTCTCTGTTAGATTACTGGTACGACAATCAGTGCAGCTGAGAATAGATGAGATAACTGGAGAAATCAGGCTGAGTTGAAAAACAAATAGGCATCAAAAGCTGTTTAATTTGTCAATTGCATGTGTGCGTTAATTGATTGGATTTACTTTCTTCCTGGAAGCAGATGAGATATGTTTTCAAAATAGAAGGATGCCACAAACTCTAAAAGAGATTTTATAATTTTATTAGTAAGTGTGTATCTTTCATTTATACCTGATTCATTCAAGTCTTCAAACAGCTCTCCAGGCAGACTAATGTAGTTATTGTCAACCTGTATTCCCAGTACTCGACCACTGCCAGGAAACACTTCCCTCACTCTCAAAACTGCAGTAACAAGAAAATAAAAAGATTTCTATCGAAATCAAAAGGATGTAGGGTTGTGAAATCTACTACTGGTCCACAATGTAAACTAACAAGGAACAAGCATGGAATGGTAACACGATTGACTTGCTAACAGACCATAGATCCCTACATCAGTGGCTGCTTTGGCTGACTATAGCTAGTTCTGCTAGTTGCTGTTGATTGACACCTGATGTGCATTCTTATGTACAGCCACTGATGTAGGGATCTATGGTCTGTTAGCAAGTCAATCGTGTTACCATTCCATGCTTGTTCCTTGTTATTTTACATTGTGGACCAATGGTAGATTTCACAACCCTACATCCTTTTGATTTCGATAGAAATCTTTTTTATTATGCCTCGGTGGGCGGAGCCACGGGGCATACATACGGTAGTCGGTTTGTGTATGTGTGTATCTGTCTGTCTGTCTGTCTGTCTGTCGGCAGGATTTCTCGTCGCTCGCTGAAAACTAAGCACTGAAACGTGCAACACAAGCTAAAGTCGATATTTGCTTGAAAATGAATTGTAAGGATTTTGGTTATAAGGCTCTGTTCGTGAGTTATAGCGTGATTGCTTACCTCGCGATCGCCGGCTGGCGATCTAGTTGCTGATGTAACGACAAAATTGTCTATTGCTGGCTGCCTTACAGCTAGTGAGTTCGCCTTTACTTCAGAACAGCACGGAAGACTTGTATATGAAGCTGCGTTCTAGAGTTATGGCGTATAGCTTTGCTTACCTCGCGATCGATGGCCGTTGCTGGCGATCTGGAGTTCTCCGTAGACAAAACTATCCACAGTTGACTGCCTAGAAGCTGATAGGTTACATCGTATGTCTAAAGAAATTGTGTAAGCAAGCTATCTCGCTCGTTGTACGTGCTGTGCCCTGAACAATATAGACACGCCCAGTTGAATTAGTGGTCAGCACTGATTGGCTTCTGATTGCATAACTATTATACTGCATTGTGATTGCTGTACAGAAAGGTACAACTGCTGCAGTTTAACTTTACTGTGTATGTTTGTAACAGCAACTGCTAAATAATGAGCTCAAGATCATGTTCAACTAGCAACAGCAGACTTTCATTACTGCTTGTGTATTTCAGTTCAGCGTATTTAGTCAGACAGGCATGTATGCATAACATTCCACCGAGGCATAAGCACCTTCGGTGCCTAGTTTTCTTGTTTGTGTCCTTTTTTCTTATTCAGTGATGTGCAGTTCAATATCATGCATGTACTGAGCCGTCTTTGTTTCCACCATTGGTTTAGTTTTCCTGTTACTGATGGCTTTTCTTTATTAACATTTTTAAACTTGTAGCTAAAAAATAATTGTTATGCTGTATTACCCTGTATATCAGATCGCCTACGCATAGTGCATGCATGCAGGCTAGGCGGGCATGCATTCGAGCCCCGCCCACACTTGTTTGTAGACCATACGGCGGTTACAATGATCTGGCGAGCGCAGAATGTTGATTCTACACGAGCTTACAGTTCTTCGACGACTCCAGACAAATATGTGTTCTCCGTGTTCCATACGGCGCGGCTATACTCGAGCTAGTGCTCGGTCACGTGCGCTAGCCACTGCTTGGTCACGTGCGTATTGCGCAATCACACTAATGGCGTCTAACACTTAGCTGACAATGGATCACGATCGAGAACTCGCGGAATGTATACCGCCGTTTCGCTAAAAACAAAGTTCAAAAGACACCTGCCAGGAGAATTTCACGACTGTTCGTGGGTGTTTTGGTCTCGGCACTGCTCGTGTAAAGGTGCTAGGCGAGTGGAAAGAAAGAAAGAAAACGAAGATGACGAAACTCGATTTTCACCGTTTTCAGGTTCGTCACTTTAGTAACAATTTCGAGCCATCTCCTTGCTACTGTAAGATAGGGCAACGCCAGAGAGCAGATCTAAGTGTTTATGGACGTATAAAATTCATCACCAGGTGAAATATCAGCGTTTGAACGCTAATACTTTGTATGTATCCGCTATCTTGTTTTTCCGTTCAACCCTACATAGGGAGTCACTACCGTGCCTCCCTAATACACAACAACACTTCAATTTTGTGTGTGCAATATTTAAATACACAAACAAACCTATAGATTCCTCAGCTGTTGAGATAACACTGTCATTGCTTTCAAGACCAAGAGCTATCATATCCAGAACGGACAACAACAATGGCTCTGGATCACTCTTTAGTATATTTTATTGTTTAAATCCTAACAATCAGTAAGCTACATTATTACCTCATCAATTGGAACTGTGTCAACAACTTGTATAGCAATCTAAACAAAAATTAATGATTATTATCGTCTCTATTGATCATATTGCTGATTCTACTTTACCTCAAACAGTATCTAAGTAAATGTTAATAATAGCTATACCTGTACAAAAGACTTGTTCAATTGTCCATCCAAGTCTGAAATTATTTTGAAAGCACGTTTTAACACGTCCAGTCTCTGAGTGTTGTTGATGGCATCAGGTGGTATCTCAAGTAACAATCCGAGGCCTAGTTCAACATTTTTATCTGAAATCTAAACAATGACAAGAAACATAATATACAGCAAACTCTATTCAGTAACATACCAATTTCTCTACTTGTCCAATAGTTACTTGACATGGTTCAGGTCCCCATGTTCCATTACAATAACATTCACGAGTACCTAAATACAAATTATATATTTTTTCTTAAACAACAAGCAATTAAAGAGGATGCTTAATGCCCAATTATGGTCAGCCATTGTGTATATTTTTACTAACCATATCTGTCTTATGATCAGGTGAACAGACTTGTAGTGTAGTAGATGTACAAGCTGTGGTCTGCTTCCAAATCCCGTCTTCAGAACAGAATATATTTGGAGTAGGACTTGGTACTCCTGCCATGATTTGAGTTGTTGAGAGAGAATGCAATCCAGTTGTTGTAAAAATGGCTGATGTAGAAGTGGGAGTGAGTATAATAGATGAAGACAGATTATCTGTTGAAGTGAGTGAAATACTGAAAGATCCGGTAGTTGAAGGAATAATGATTGCTGATGTAGAGGTTACAAATTGAAACAAGCTTGTGAGGTTGACAGTCATTGTTGTTGATGTCAGTGATGGTGTGGTGCTGAAGGCTGGTGTTGATGTCAGTGATGGTGTGGTGTTGAAGGCTGGTGTTGATGTCAGTGATGGTGTGGTGCTGAAGGCTGGTGTTGATGTCAGTGATGGGGTGTTGCTGAAGGCTGGTGTTGTTGTCAGTGATGGTGTGTTGATGAAGGCTGGTGTGGTTGTGATTTTTGCGAAGGTAAAAGAGGTAGTAGTTGGATCGGATGATGAACCAATGGTAGATGCTGTGCTGTTCTCAGATTATTGATTATTTCCCCATGGGGGAAAGTAGGGGAAAAGAAGCAATCACAGATTAGAGCATCAGCACATCGATTAATGATGCATTCTCACCCAATGTTTACTGTCGATGTGCCGTCCGGCTGCACAGTTGCATTACCGTCACTCAAGGAAACGAAAGAGACAGCGAACAAAACAAGCACTAGTCCAGTGCTCGCCGACATGGTAAGGTCGAATTACTTGCGAACTCAGTACTGATATATAGTCTCCGGATGGATCTCTCTCACACAACAATGAGGGGGCTAACCACGCCACAACCTTAGCATGAATTTTTTTACTACTGAAGTGTATGCACGAGATATGCGTCGTATTTATTCTCGAACATGAATAACTACGATCATATTGAGCTAAGGTAATCCCTGTCATATGGAGCTATAATCACTTAGTGTTATTACCTCATCAATTGGAACTGTGTCAATAGCAGTCTAAAAAAACAAATTTTTCATCTCTATTGATTATTGGTGACTCCATACTTTACCACTACAAGGACTTGTTCTGAATCATTCAATTTTGATATCATTCTAACTGCACTTGTCAATACTTCTAGTCTCTGTGTGTTGTTGATGCTGCTCGGTGGTAGTTCAACAGTTCGAGACCTTGTTCAACAGTTTCTTCTAAAATCTTAACAAAAGATCAGTTGCAAAAATTGATGCATTGCACACAGATTGCACATACCAATTTTTTCTACTTGTCTAATAGTTACTTGTCATGGTTCAGGACATGCAATAACACTCGCGAGTGCCATGTACATGCAACAACAATTAAATTTGATTCCAACTGACACTCAGAGATTTGGAACTTTTCAGCTATTGCTGTGTAGGGTCGAATATTATAACCATGTCCCAGCAAGCGTCCCATGCAGCAGTATAATTTTATGGTGATACTACTCATTGCAACATTCAATACATGTGTCAGAATCATAATTATATGCAGCTAAGGAAGTTTTATTACTTAGTCGTAAGCCGAGTTTGATTTCAGCGCCATATCTAAATAATGCTCACTTAGTATGCTTATGCAAAAATAATGGTGATATAAAAATTAATAATTCTTATTGAAAAGACCGTGGCTAAACTGAAATGCATGTTCAAAATTAACTATTATTGTGATCAGATTGTGTTTATCAAGTGTCAGCATCTTCAAAGAGAATCACTTTGTTTCGACTTCAAGGTACTTTGACTGTCATCTAGAATAAATAATAGATAATAATTATAATAGTAACAATAGCTTACTATTGAGACAATTACACCATGCACTGTATACTACTTAAAGCTTAGTAATAATAACTAGTAATAGTTTGTAGTACCTATTTACACAAAAAAGGCAGATAATTTTGCTCAATTGAGTGATTGGGCATGTATTAACATAATAATAATCTTACGATAGAAAACCTACAACATGATGCAGTTGCAAGCTCGTGCTACGTTGCGTCAATTTAAAAGAGATATAGAAATTAATTTTGTTTCTACCTTAGTGAATAGTGTAACTAATTTTTCGGGTACTAATAATTGATATTTCTACGGAGTTGAGTCAAACACGTAAAGTTTAGTGCCAGTAAACATCAAATTTTGATGAATATCAGCATTAATTTCAGTAGGGTGCACGGTTCGAATCCAGCATGTTACTTGTTTTTTGCAGCATGTTTATTTTTCTTTTTTAACACAGCAAACTAGAACCGTGAAATTTAGTACCTGCAAAGTGCAAAAATCCTACAAACCGCAAAAATAGTACCTTAGATTGTGTTGCAATAGAATTTTAACTGATATTGCAACACAGTTCAAGCTACTGTGTCATGCACATTGCAAACCATCCTTTACCTGAATCAAATGTACCCAAAGCAATACTGTTGGAATAGATGTTTTCACCCATGGAACTCTTGTTGGAGGAATTCGTCTGCATGTCAGTAAGAAATACAGTTTTTTGTAAATTAAAGTAAAATACCGATACTGGTAATGATGAACTTTTCGTTGGAAACGGACTGAGTAATGGTGACTGTTGCTTTTTGATTCTCCACCACTTTGCATAAGCATCTCTTACCTGCGTGGGTTAATAAAGAATAGTTATGCTCTAAGTTGAAACAGCTCAAACCTGCTTTGAGAGAGGTACAAACAATATGAATATGATGATTCCTTGACCGGCAATGAAGATGGTCATGATGTAGGCAACAAAGATTAGGTTGACATCAAAAAAGAGTACATTACCAATCCATGCTATACCCATCACAACTACCAATGTAATGACAACCTTTATCCAGTGCCTGAGTTTACAAGAACCAATTTCGAGTATTATGTCAGTCTGAAATCACTTACTTGGCTGTGTCCACTTCAGCTTTATTTTGCTGTTTCTTCAAATGCTTGTACATTATAACAAGCGCCATAACCAGAAAACCAACATTGATCTAAGTGGAATAAAATGCACCAAAATAATGTCAACAATAATATTGAGTAGAGATTAATTTTAATTCGTGACAACAAATACTCTCAATTCTTAGTGAATGATTACAGCCATGTAGTGATAAGCTATACTTGCACTAGTCTAGCGCGCTATGACCCTCTCCCACAAAAAGAAAAAAGGGGGCGGGTCAGAATTTGTTTAATATTTCTGTGCATATGCAATGTTGACTTGTGACTTACCAGGATAATGAGAATAACTGGTGATATGAAAGCCCAAATAAACTGAGTATCATATCGAAGCCAGCACCTAAATACATAAGACAGTCATGATTCACTGGCTTGATAATCTCACTTACGCCAAGACCTCTCCACTAGTAGTATTGGACTGTATATAATGATGCCCCAACTTGTCGGTGTTGACCAGGAAGCCAAGAGGTACAACAAGAGCCATGTATACTAATGGAATACCTATTAGTTTATGAAAAATATTAAAGCAATAACATGCATGCAATTATTCAACTGACCATAACTAGCTACAGTGAAAGCAGCTATGTAGCGCTTGTGATATTTGACAAATACTTTGACCAGTGCTACGTACAAGACCACACCCTCCATTAGCATCCACATGAACACCACCAGGAACAGGTAGTGGAGCAACACAGCAATGGCTGAACAGACAGCCTGTGTGCAGGAGAATGGATGATGAGGAAATGACAGGAGAAAACTCTTTACCTCATTCTCAGTTCTCTCCACACCCACTACAAACACGAGCTGGGCAGCAATCAAGTTGGCACACAACATACAGTGAATGTAGTTACGCATGTTCCATAATGATCTGTATAGCAAATGATTGAGTAGGTGACAAGATGTATGTGAACATCATTCACCTCTGTAGTACAAATGTCAGAATAGTAACCAACAAGAAAACTAGAGAGATAGACACAAAAACTTGTCCTATCACTGTCAACACCTTTTGATGTACTGGAGGAATCTAGTTAGAGAAGGAGATGCAGATATACACATCCTCATGTTATTCTTAGCCGCACATACCTCTACACCAGGACTTAGAAGAATAGCAAAGTGTGTGAGATGGTTACATGAACACATCACTGAACCATTTTTAAACTTTATAGTCGTACAGCCATCACTTTTCCAAAACATTGAGCCTCTTTCACGTCTAAAAACGAAAATACACGATTTGCAAATCATTTATAACTCACTCTAAGTCAGCAAAAACACATCTAGTTTCATTTTCGGACAGTTCTTGAGGCAAGTCAAAGAGTATGGTCACATTCTCTGTTAGGTTGCTGGTATGACAATCAGTACAGCTTAGCACAGAGGAGAGGACCACCGAAGCAATAGAACTGAGTGGATATGTAATTCATTAAAATTATTTAACCTGCTGTTCTTTGACTCACGTATTCTCATCACTTGGAAAGAAATGAGCTATGTTCTCAAAATAAAATGAAGCGACAAACACTAAATAATTATAAAAGAAAACATGCATCAGAGCATTCATGCTGGATGAAGTTGTTGTACCTGATCCATTGAACAGTTCTCCAGGCAGACTAATGTAGCTGTTGTTGATTTGTATTCCCAGTACATCATTAGCACCAGAAAACACTTCCCTTACTTTCAGTTCTGCAACATACAGAGCAATAATAACTTGTTATTCTACTATCATTCTACAATTATTATCAGTCAACAAAAGTGCGCATGTATTAACTGTACAGCATTGACAAGAGTACAGAGATTAGTAATAAGTGTACATGTGCTGGTACTGTCACTGAAAGTAACATATCAGGTCTATGTATAGACTGACAAGTAATCGTTTTGTAGAATCACATCATAATGTCAACTTTCGGAAGTTTGTTTATTTTAAAATGCACAAACCTATAGATCCATCTGATGAGGAAATTGTTTCGTTGCGCCTGAGACCCAGAGCTATTTCATCCAAAACTGAGAGAAATTCACTATTGTCAGTGGAATCAGAACTATCCTGCAGTCATACAGAATGTGTACAACCAGTTAGAACATTTAACATTCTAAACATAGAGCAATTTTCTATACCTCATCATCAGTTTCGGCTGGAATAGCGTTGACAACTTGGATGGATGTCTGAGCAATTGATATCATCGGTGTTAGCTATTGGAGTTGAAATCTTTAGAGTTTCTACCTGAACAAATGACTTGGTCAATTCCATCTCTGACTGCTTATCAAAAGCTCTCCTCAGAAATCCAAGTCTCCGAGTGTTGTTGATGTTGTTTGGTGGTAGTTTCAGTAGTACCTTTAGACCCTCTTCTGCCTTTCCCATTGAAATCTGCACAGAGGTGACAATATTCACTTTACAGAAACTTTACGAAATTAAATGGTGACACTAAACCGGCATGGATGCTTTGCATGACACCTGGATTCCCTCGAAAATACATACCAGGTCCTCTACTTTGCTTACAGTAGCTTGACATGGATCAGGCCCCCATGTACCATTGCATAGGCATTCACGAGTTACTATTATTAGGTTAAATTCAAATAATTACGCACGAACACTGAAATGACATAAACTAACCATTGGTTATTGGTATGTTTGGACAGACAGACACAACTGTAGATTCTTCACACAATAGCGTCTGATTCCAAATACCTTGTTCTGCATGACAGTACACTGAGGGAGTTGGTGATACAGAAATTTGGGTTGATGTTATGTGAAAAGCAGTTGTTGATACACCAATAGTTGAATTGGGAAAGACATTTGAATCAGATGATGAAATGGTATCCGTTGACAAAGAAGGTAATGATTGAGGGATTGAATGATTCTCAGCAACACTGGAAGAGAAATCTATTGCGGAAACAGTAGAAGAAGGAGAAGGCATGATTGTTGAAGAGAGGTCTGCAGTGCTGCTGTGGGATATGGTTGATGAAGTGGGGAATTGAGCAGTGATTACTGCAGGGGTGCTTGAAGGCAAGGGAGTGCTGCTAAGGAGGGGTATTGCAGGCAATGTTGAGCTGATCATGGAGGTAGTGGGAGAAGAAGAGAGGCATGCTGCTACCATCGGAATAATGTTAGTAGGAAAAAATTCTGAAGAATCACTTGATGATTTGTCATTTGTTTTGTGTACAACAGTTCCATTATCATGAAAATGGAAGATATTAGAATAATAAATTTTTGAGCCTTCCATATTAGAGCAAAGCAAGGTGTGGTCCCATATTTTTTTCCAATCATCACGTACACTGTCACCATAAGGATGAGTTACATTATCGCCAATCTTGATGCAATGACAAAATTGGGCACAGCTGAACTGAATCATAAACTGATAGCGCTCTTCAGTTCTCTCAGGCAGTGTAATGTTGGGTTGATAGTCACAGCCTTGATCTGTGAACATTTGAACAATAGCTGAGTACAATAAATACCCACATCATGGTGTTAACCTGCAGTGTAAACCAGCATTGGACTCCAGTCTACATAATTCTTTGAATATTTGCTATTTTCCTTGTACCTCGAGCTCAATACGACAGTAGGGCGAGGACCACTACATGGCGAGTGTGTAGTGGTGTATTCAAGATTGAGACCGAATCTGCAATAATAGAGAAGACATGATTGCAGTCCCCTGACAAGACAATCGCCAGCGTAATTATAACTCACGTTATAGTTCGATTCGGATCAGGATCAGGTTCGTGTCCATGCATGCTGCTGGCAGCCTGAATCGACAGCAACACTACACAGCAGAATACTAGAAAACGATTTACTTTCGTCATGACTCGACTGATCAACTACGCGCAGATAATCTCATCTTTGTTGCAACTAGTGAACTGTCTGCTCAAAACCATGGGATACATGTGACCAAAACTGAATTTGATTGGTCAACGTCATGCTTCCGGTCTTGAAATTCCATGCAAGATCTTCGAACACCGCTGTACGTACTATAAAAATTTCCGGATAGATGTCAGTACTCCTCTACACCTGTACAGTCATGTACCAATTACATGAAGGGTTGCAGATACTCACCTGATAACCAAAATAATTTTACAGAGCCCTTCTCTACATTAGTCACGGTGTCAGAGTACATCAGTTGACCGCTATGAAAAACTTGCCAATCACCTGATTTTTTCAACCTTTTTAAAAGTCAGTCATAATAGTCCAGCAAAAGGTAAAACTGCAAATCGCTAACAAAACGCTCTAAAGAACTCAGCATAATTATCTTTACACTTTGAGAAGGTGGTGAAATTTATTTTAGGTTTAATTATTATTGCCTGTGATGGCTTCATATAAAGCTTGAAATGGAGAGCATAGAGCATCACTTTCATTCACTAATAATTATATTCCAGTCGTTGTAGTCACTGTTATCTTTATTTACACGATGGAAGAACACATCAGTGACACTTTACACTAAGCCCTGATGACGCCATTCGAAATGGTGTCGTGCTTACTTCAACACCAAGCACGAAACTATTGGCATTCAGCAATTCTATAGCTTCACTACAAATTCCACTGTGATCATTTCATGCACTAGCACATCATGCATTCTCTTGTAATGGTCACTCTTGGTTACCAGCCTCATATACACTGTACATACGTACCGGCAAACAGGGGCATGTACAGAGCTATGTTCTCAAAAAAAGAAGCGACAAATTAAACAATAATTATTGTTTGATAAGGAGATATAGTTGATAAAGTGGGTTTCCCTACTGATGAGGATATGATTGATGAAGTGGGGTACCAGTATGAATTGGTCTTATTGACTCCACCACTGCATATGATTATAATCAAGACAAGACGTTGTCTGATTGAGCTGTGTAGCTAAAAATTTACCTCAAGTCCACAAACACACAAATAATTATGTCACTGTTCATTCTTGAAGGCAAGTCAAAGAGTATGGTCACATTCTCTGTTAAATTGCTGGTACGACAATCAGTGCACCTGAGAATAGATGAGATTACTGGAGAGATAAGACTGGTATATAGCATGTGAAAAAAATTCAATTTGGCAAATAATTGTTTTACTTTCTGCCTGAAAGCAGATTTGATATGCTTTCAAAATAGAAAGATGCCACAAAATAATTTCGTAATTCTAAAGTGTACTTAATTAATTCTATACCTGATTCATTCAAGTTTCAAACAGTTCTCCAGGCAGCTGACTAATGTAGTTGTTGTCAACCTGTATTCCCAGTACTCGACCACTGCCAGGAAACACTTCCCTCACTCTCAAAACTGCAGTAATACACAACAACACTTCAATTGTGTGTCCAATTAAACAAACCTATGCTGTTTTGGGAGTGAGTACTCAGTGCTGTTGAGATAACACTCAGCTGTTGAGATAACACTGTCATTGCTTTCAAGACCAAGAGCTATCATATCCAGAACGGACAACAATAATGGCTCTGGATCACTCTTTTAGTACATTGTTTAAATTCTAACAATCAGCAAGTTACACTTAGTATTATTACCTCATCAATTAGAACTGTGTCAACGACTTTTATAGTGTCAATGACTTTTATAGTAGTTCTAGCTATTGCTATGTAGAATATTATAGCCATGTCCAGCAAGCGCCCCATGCAGCATAACTTTATGGTGATAATGAGTCAGTGCAACATTCAATACATGTATAAACATATCCTGGTGTGCATGACAGTTTTCGTAGTTTAGCAACTACAAGCATGTGTCAAAATCATAATTACGTGACATGCAGATGAGGAAATATACTAAGCCGAGTTTGATTTCAGCGCCTTATCTAAATAATGCTCGCTTATTATTACTATGCAATAATGGGATATATAAAATTAATAATAATTATTGTTATACTTGTAAAATTAATAATTGTTATTGAAAGACTGAAATGCATGTTCAAAAGACAGTGTTTTTATTAATTTTGTGATTATAATTAATATCAAGTGTCAGCATCTTCAAGAGAATCACTTCTTCAAGGTGCTTGGACTGTCATCTAGAAAAATTGGACAATAATAACTGTAATAGTTTACTATTTTAGACAATTAGACCATACATCATACTACTTAAAATATGTACAGCTTATAGTAATAATAACTAGAAATAGTTTGTAGTATTTATTTATGCGAAAAAGCAAACAAATTTTGCTCAATATTAATAATCTTATGATAGAAAACTTACAACATGATGCAGTAGCAAGCTCGTGTTACATTGCGTCAATTTAAAAGAGATATAGAAATTAATTTTTTTCCTCCTTAGTGAATAGTGTAACTAATTTTTCGGGTACTAATAATTTTGATATTTCTATGGAGTTGTTCAAACACGTAAAGTTTAGTACCAGTAAACATCAAATTTTGATGAATATCAGCGGTTGAATATCAGCATTAATTTCAGTAGGGTGGACGGTTCGAATCCAGCACGTTAATTATTTTTTTTCCATTACGATTGAGTTCGAATCCAGCAACAGTCGTTAATTTATTTTCATTTTTAACACAGCAAACTAGAACCGTAAACTTTAGTACCTGCAAAGTGCAAAAATCCTACAAACCGCAAGAATAGTACCTTAACTCTTTAGTGACTGAATTATTTTGACGAAAATTCGGCTTGCTCTAAACTGACAGTTTGTCTTGCGATTTCTACAACATGCAGTACGCTAGCTGTTCCAAACTAGCACTGTTTTTTCCTGGCATGTCAAAGTTTACGACCATGTACTAAACTCTGAGTTGGCCACTCCCAATTCGGAACTGAAGCAGCTTAAGTGCTGCGACCACGTCATTTTTCAGCCAATTTTGGTCTTCGTTTAGCCCTGGTGACTGATACAAAAACCTGGTGGTGTCCAGGTGAGCAAACAGCATAGTTTAGACCATATTCTATGCCCAAGTATGCATTTCCGGGCATCCTGAAGCCCCAAAAATGCCGAAAGCGGCGAGGGGCTCCGCCCCTTCGAACCCCGGGTTAAAGGGGGGACACCCCCTTTTAAAAATCCCCCCGTTCTATATATTTTAGTGGGGAGGGCGCGGCGAAAAACAGGTGATTTTTTCAGGTAAAGTTAGCTTTTGCAATTAAACTTTATTTGACCTTTCTAGAGCACTTTTCCCACTATTTATGACGTCTACAGTAGGTGGAGTCAATTATGACGGCTAAATCCGCTATAGGCCTTAAAGGGTTAAATTGTGTTGCAATAGAATTATAACTGATAGCTATTGCAACACAGTTCAAGCTACTAATGTCGTGCACATTGCAAACCAGCCTTTACCTGAAATCAAATGTACCCAAAGCAATGCTGTTGGAATAGATGTTTTCACCCATGGAACTTTTGTTGGAGGAATTCGTCTGCACATCAGTAAGATATACAGGTTTTTTGTAAATTGAAGTAAATACCGATACTGGTAATGATGAACTTTTCGTTGAAAACGGACTGACTAATGGTGACTGTTGCTTTTTGATTCTCCACCACTTTGCATAAGAATCTCTTACCTGCATGGGTTAATAAAGAATAGTTATGCACAAAGTTAAAACAGCTCAAACCTGCTTTGAGAGAGGTACAAACAAGATGAATATGATGATTCCTTGACCCGCAATGAAGATGGTCATGATGTAGGCAACAAAGATTAGGTTGTCATCAAAGAAGACGACATTACCAATCCATGCTATACCCATCACAACTACCAATGACTGTAATGACCACCTTTATCCAGTGCCTATAATGTTGATGACATCTGCATTCGGTTAAAAATATCATTATACCTAGCTGAGTTGGACTTTAACTTGGCCTCATCTTTCTCTTTTGCTAAACGGTACAATACAACAACTGCCATGATCAGAAACCCTATATTTACCTAAAGGAATAATAATGTACTGAACTGATTTGAAACAACACTAACCAGAATGATAAGAATGACAGGAGCAATGAAAGCCCACACAAAGTGAGTGTCATATCGCAACCAGCATCTGTGATCAAGTAAACGTTATATAATTTAGCTAAGTAATAAAGCTTCATGTATACATACGCTAGTAGGTCTCCATTTATAGCATTGTGTTGTCCATAATGGTGTCCGGTGTTATCATTATTCACTAGGAATCCGAGAGGAACTATCACTAACATGTATAGAAGTGGGATTCCTGTATAATTATACAATAGATTTTATTGTTTAGCTATCGAGGTGCATGCATTTTTCTAACCATAGCTTGATATAGTAAAACCAATAATGTTACGCTTAATTTGGTGCTTGACAAACACTAGGTACAAGACCACACCCTCCATTAGCATCCACATGAACACCACCAGGAACAGGTAGTGGAGCAACACAGCAATGGCTGAACAGACAGCCTGTGTGCAGGAGAAAAAATGATCAGTGAGAGGACAGGAGGACACTCTTTACCTCATTCTCAGTTCTCTCCACACCCACTACAAACATGAGCTGGGCAGCAATCAAGTTGGCACACAACATACTGTGAATGTAGTTACGCATGTTCCACAGAGACCTATCATACATGAAGTAAAAGAAAGCAATTATAATTATGTTTGACAATATACTTTTGTAGTACAAATGTCAGAATAGTAGCCAACAGGAACACCAGTGAGATAGACACAAGCACTTGTCCTATCACTGTCAGCACTTTCTGATGTACTGTAGGAATCTAGTTAAGAGGATATGTCACCAATAGCTATAATAACATTCATTGTGTTTTCTAGTTACGTACATACCTCTGTACCAGGACTTAGAAGAATGGCAAAGTGTGTGAGATGGTTACATGAACACATTACTGAGCCATTCTCATATTCCACTGTCATGCATCCACTGGTACTCCAAAAATCGGTCTTATTGACTCCACCACTGCATATAATTATAATCAAGACAAGACGTGTTCTGATTGAGCTTTACATAGTTAAAAATTTACCTCAAGTCCACAAACGCAAAAACAACTGTGTTACTGTTCATTCTTGAAGGCAAGTCAAAGAATATGGTCACATTCTCTGTTAGGTTGCTGGTAGGACATTCAGTGCAACTGAGAATGGATGAGATTACTGGAGAGATCAGACTGGATTATAGCATGAGAAAGTTTTAATTTGGCAACGAATTGTTTACTTTCTGCCTGGAAGCAGATGTGATATGTATTCAAAGTAGAAAGATGCCACAAATACTAAAAAAGAGAGATAATTTCGTAATTGTAAAGTGTAATTCTATACCTGATTCATTACTGTTTTCAAATAATTCGCCAGACAGACTAATGTAGTTATTGTCAACCTGTATTCCCAGCACTCGACCACTGCCAGGAAACACTTCCCTCACTCTCAAAACTGCAGTAATACACAACAACACTTCAATTTTGTGTGTGCAATTAAACTACACAAACAAACCTATGGATTCATCAGCTGTTGAGATAACACTGTCATTGCTTTCAAGGCCAAGAGCTATCATATCCAGAACGGACAACAACAATGGCTCTGGATCACTCTTTTAGTATAAATTATTGTTTAAATTCTAAGTTACACTTAGTATTATTACCTCATCAATTGGAACTGTGTCAACAACTCGTATAGCAGTCTAAATAAAAGATTTTTATCATCCCTATATTGCTGATTCTACTTTACCTCAAACAGTTTCTAAGTAAAAGTTAATGTTAACATAGCTATACCTGTACAAAAGACTCATTCAATTGTCCATCCAAGCCTGATATTGTTTTCAATGCACTGCTCAACACATCCAGTCTCTGAGAGTTGTTGATGGCATCAGGTGGTATCTCAAGTAACACTCGAGGCCTAGTTCAACATTTTCATCTGAAATCTAAATAATGACAAGAAACATAATATACAGCAAACTCTATTCATTAACATACCAATTTCTCTATTTGTCCAATAGTTGCTTGACATGGTTCAGGTCCCCATGTACCATTACAATAACATTCATGCACGAGTACCTACATTCAAAATATTTTGCTTCAACAACAAGCAATTAAAGAGGATGCTCAATGCCCAATAATATTATGGTCAACTATTGTGTATAATTATTTTACTAACCATCTTTCTGATCAGATGAACAGACTTGTAGTGTAGCAGATGTACAAGCTGTGGTCTGCTTCCAAATCCCGTCTTCAGAACAGAATATTTCTGGAGTAGGACTTGGTACTCCTGGCAATAATAAAGTACTGGTCATGATTTGAGTTGATGTGAGAGAAGCCAAACCATTTGTTGTAAAAATGGCTGATGTAGAAGTAGGAGTGAGTATAATAGATGAAGACAGATTATCTGTTGAAGTGAGGAATGATGACTCTGATGTAGAGTTTACAAATTGAAACAAACTTGTGTGGTTGAAAATCATTGATGTTGATGTCAGTGATGGGGTGTTGCTGAAGGCTGGTGTGGTTGTGAGTGTTGCAGAGCTAAAAGAAGTAGTAGTTGGATCGGATGAATCAATGGTAGATGCAGTGCTGTTCTCAGGACAATAGGTTGGGATGTGATCCATATCTTCACCACTGTGCTGATTACAGTTATTATTATTATTATTGTTGGTTATGATCCCATCTGATAGTCTAAATCGCTTAGTCAAGTAAATAAGAGGATGTGAGTTGGAAGCACAAAGATAATACGGGCTATCGACTGAACTGTTGCACAATGCATCACCATTATTCCATTCTTGTACAAGTCCAAAGGAGCCAATAGGTGCAACACAATGACAAGGACTACCAACACTTAGCTCAATCCTGAACTCATATCTTTCATTGTTACTTTTTTCAACAATATTTACTGTTATTGTCTGCAACAGATCACTACAATTGCCTTTTAAAAGTTGCATAAAGTAACAACCTAAACCTTATTTTGACAATTCAAATTACCTGAATAAGCTCTCTCTTCCTCAGGCTCAGTTTGACAGTAGGGAGAGAACCAGTGCATCCTACACTGGTAGTGGTATACACGAGACCAAACCTATCATGATAATAAGGAACAAGAAGTCATCACAGATAAAAGCATAAGGACATGATCTATCAGTCATGCATACTTACGAAATGGTTACTGTGCCTTGCGCATGAATAAACGAAGCGTAGCAGAGTACGATCGCGGACAAAAACACCACGTTCTCCGGCATAGCAGGGTCGAATATTATAGCCACGTCCCAGCATGCGTCCCATGCAGCAGAATTTTAGCAACTGATTAATCTTCCTTAGCTGAATATAGTTATGATTTCGACACATGCTTGTTGTTGCTAAAACTACGAAAACTGTACTGCACACAAGAATATGTTTATACATGGCAAGCCGAGTTTGATTTCAGCGCCTTTTCTAAATAATGCTCACTTAGTATTACTGTGCAAAAAAACATGTATTAAAACGGTGTATAGAAATCATTATTAATGAAAAGACTGAAATGAATGTTCAAATTTTGGTTTTGATTAATTTATTTTGTGATATAATTATTATCGAGTGTCAGCATCTTCATAAGAATCACTTTGTTTCGACTTCAAGGTGCTTCGACTGTCATCTAGAAAATAATAATAATAAATAGTTATTATTAAAAATAATAGCTTACTAGACAATTACACCATGCACCGTATACTACTTAAAATATGTACAGCTTAGTACTGAATAATAACTAGAAGTATGGTTATGCAAAAAAAAATTTGTTCAATTGCAACGTGAATCTGGCCGCTGCCCCTCCCCGCCTATTGAGTGGGTGGTGGACGGCGTGTAGGGTCTAGCAAACATTACCATTCATCGATTTTATATATTTTCTGCGGATTGACTAAATTTAGTACCAGTAAACATCAAAATTTTGATAAGTATCAGCATTAATTTAAGTAGGGTGCACGGTTTGAATCCAGCATGTGACTTGTTTTTTCTATTACGATTGAGTTTGAATCCAGCAACAATCATTTAATTCTTTTTCATTTAACACAGCAAACTACATGTAGAACCGTAAAATTTAGTACCTGCAAAGTGCAGAAATCCTACAAACCCCAAAAACATTACCTCAGGCTTACATGTAGATTGTGTTGCAATTCAATTTAGCTGGTAATGCAACACAGTTCAAGCTACTGTGTCATGCACATTGCAAACCATCCTTTACCTGAATCAAATGTACCCAAAGCAATACTGTTGGAATAGATGTTTTCGCCCATGGAACTTTTGTTGGAGGAATTTGTCTGCATGTCAGTGAGAAATACAGTTTTTTGTAAATTAAAGTAAAATACCGATACTGGTAATGATGAACTTTTCGTTGGAAACGGACTGAGTAATGGTGACTGTTGCTTTTTGATTCTCCACCACTTTGCATAAGCATCTCTTACCTACATGGGTTAATAAAGAAAAGTTATGCACAAAGTTAAAACAGCTCAAACCTGCTTTGAGAGAGGTACAAACAAGATGAATATGATGATTCCTTGACCAGCAATGAAGATGGTCATGATGTAGGCAACAAAGATTAGGTTGACATCAAAGAAGAGCACATTACCAATCCATGCTATACCCATCACAACTACCAATGTAATGACAACCTTTATCCAGTGCCTGAGTTTACAAGAACAATTTTCAAGTATGTCAGTCTGAAATCACTTACTTGGCTGTGTCTATTTCTGCTTTATTTTGCTGTTTCTTCAAATGCTTGAACATTATAACAAGCGCCATAACCAGAAAACCAACATTGATCTAAAGCACACAGTGAGAATAAAATGCACCACCATAATTTCAACAACAATATTGGGTAGAGATTTAATTTGCGACAACAAATACTCTATATTCTTAGTGATCGATTGCAGCCATGCAGCACTAAGCTACACTTGCACGGGTATGATAATCTTGAATGGAATCAGAATTTGTTTATTATTTCTGTGCATGTGCAGTGTTGACTTGTGACTTACCAGGATAATGAGAATAACCGGTGATATGAAGGCCCAAATAAACTGAGTATCATATCGAAGCCAGCACCTAAATACACAAGACAGTCATGATTCACTGACTTGATAATCTCACTTACGCCAACACCTCTCCACTAGTAGTATTGGACTGTATATAATGATGACCCAAATTATCAGTATTGACCAAGAATCCAAGAGGTACAACAAGAGCCATGTATACTAATGGAATACCTGCAGTAGAGATAAATCAACAATGCCAGACTTGGTACAATTCTTTGGTACTAGCTGACCATAACTAGCTACAGTGAAAGCAGCTATGTAGCGTTTGTGATATTTGACAAATACTTTGACCAGTGCTACGTACAAGACCACACCCTCCATTAGCATCCACATGAACACCACCAGGAACAGGTAGTGGAGCAACACAGCAATGGCTGAACAGACAGCCTGTGTGCAGGAGAATGGATGATGAGGAAAAGACAGTAAGAAACTCTTTACCTCATTCTCAGTTCTCTCCACACCCACTACAAACAAGAGCTGGGCAGCAATCAAGTTGGCACACAACATACAGTGAATGTAGTTACGCATGTTCCACAATGATCTGTATAGCAAATGATTGAGTAGGTGACAAGATGTACGTATACATCATTCACCTCTGTAGTACAAATGTCAGAATAGTAGCCAACAAGAAAAACAGTGAGATAGACACAAACACTTGTCCTATCACTGTCAACACCTTTTGATGTACTGGAGGAATCTAATTAGAAAAGGAGATGACATCCTCATATTATTCCTAGCCACATACAGTACCTCTACACCAGGACTTAGAAGAATAGCAAAGTGTGTGAGATGGTTACATGAACACATTACTGAACCATTTGTAAACTTTATAGTCGTACAACCATCACTTTTCCAAAACATTGACCCCCTGTCACGTCTAAAAAAACGAAAATTCAATTTGATTTGCAAATCATTTATAACTTACTTTAAGTCAGCAAAAACACATATAGTTTCATTTTCGGACAATTCTTGAGGCAAGTCAAAGAGTATGGTCACATTCTCTGTTAGGTTGCTGGTACGACAATCAGTGCAGCTTAGCACAGAGGAGAGGACCACCGAAGCAATAGAACTGTGCAGATATGCAATTTAAAAATATTAAATCTGCTGTTCTTTGACTCACGTATTCTCATCACTTGGAAAGAGATTAGCTATGTTTTCAAAATAAAATGAAGCGACAAACACTAAATATAAAGGAAAACATGTATCAGAGCATTCATGCTGGTTAAAGTTGTTTTACCTGATCCATTGAACAGTTCTCCAGGCAGACTAATGTAGCTGTTGTTGATTTGTATTCCCAGTACATCATTAGCACCAGAAAACACTTCTCTCACTTTCAGTTCTGCAACATACAGAGCAATAATAACTTGTCATTCTGCAATGATTATTATCGGTCAACAAAAGTGCACATGTATTAACTGTACAGCATTGACAAGAGTACAGAGATCAGTAATAAGTGTGCTGGTACTGTCACTGAAAGTAACATATCAGGTCTATGTATAGACTGACAAGTAATCATTTTGAAGAATCGCAACATAATGTCAACTTTGGAAAGTTTTTTTAAAGTGCACAAACCTATAGATCCATCTGATGAGGAAATAGTTTCGTTGCGTCTGAGACCCAGAGCTATTTCATCCAAAACTGAGAGAAATTCACTATTGTCAGTGGAATCAGAACTATCCTGCAGTCATACAGAATGTGTATAACCAGTTAGCACATAATTTAACATTCTAAACATATTATGCAATTTCTATACCTCGTCATCAGCTGTTTCGGCTGGAATAGTGTTGACAACTTCGATAGATGTCTGAGCAATTGATATCATCAGTGTTAGCTATTGGTGTTGAAATCTTTTGAGTTTCTACCTGAACAAATGACTTGGTCACTTCCATCTTTAATTGCTTATCAAATGCTCTTCTCAGAAATCCAAGTCTCCGGGTGTTGTTGAAACTGTTTGGTGGTAGCTTGAGTAGTACCCTCAGACCCTCTTCTGCCATTCCCATTGAAATCTGCACAGAGGTGACAATACTTCAGTAACTTTACAGAAACTTTACGAAATAAATGGGACACTAAATTGGATGCTTTGCAGAGCGTGAAAGTATGACTGCACTGAAAACCTATATTCTCTCTAGCTCATAAGTGATGATTTTTATCTAATAACTTTGCTTGAAATCAGGAGAGCGTCCAGATTTGTATACACTTACCAGGTCCTCTGCTTTGCTTAGAGTAGCTTGGCATGGATCAGGTCCCCATGTACCATTGCAGAGGCACTCACGAGTGACTATTATAACAACAGGTTATATATTATATTCACAAATGTAAACTAACCATTTGCTAGTGATACGTTTGGACAGCGTAATATTCTAGATTCTTCACACATTAGCGTCCGATTCGAAACACCTTCTGCAGGACAGTACACTGAGGGAGTTGGTGATACAAAAATTTTGGTTGATGTTGTGTGAAAAGCAGGTGTTGATACACCAGTCGATTTGGGAGAGGCACTTGAATCAGATGATAAAATGTTATCCATTGGCAGAGAAGGCAATGATTGAGGCATTGAATGATTCTTGATGCTAGAAGAGTAATCAGTTGAGAAAGTAGAAAAAGGAGAAGGCGTGATGGTTGAAGAGAGGTCAGCAGTGCTGCTGGGGGATATGGCTGATGAAGTGGGGTTCTCTACCGTTGTTGAGATATGTTGCACAGTAGAGGGAGGAGTAAATGAGACTTGAGCGGTGCTAGAGAATTCTTTATCAGTTGACATTACTAGTGATATGTTAGGCAGCAAAGGAGTGCTGGTAAAGAATGATGTTTTAGTTGGCATTGAATCAATCGTAGAGGAAAGGTCTCTTGTACTTTGCAATTCTTCCTCCACAAATATATCAGTTGAGCAAGGGCGTTTATCATTTTTCATTGCATTAGACTTTATCGCTTTAATTTGCTCATTGTCAACTGAAAATGTGCTAGAAATTATTCTTCTTTGTTGCTGGCTATTAGCACAAAGCAAACCGTTATTAGTGCCGTTCCTCCATACGTCCCTCCAGTGAGCACGTATACTATCTCCATAAGACTGAGATGTATTGCCAATTGTTACACAATGACATTCATCTGCACAACTGATTCGAACTCTTAACCGGTAAATGTCGTTTACATTATTATCAATGTAAGGTAGTGTAATATTTGGTTGATAGCTGCAGCCTTGATCTGTGCACATAAAACATAAAGACATAATTTATCTTGTTCTTATTATTTTTTGTATCACAGTACCTGTGCAAGCCAACATCCACGGTATCCATTCTTTGTTAAGAGAGGCGCCTCTGCCGAGACTATACCTCACACTTAATAGTACAGTAGGGCGAGGTCCACTGCATGGTGAACTAGTAGTGGTGTAAACAAGACCGAGGCCGAACCTGCAAAGAGATACACTTGCTAGACATTAATGCTAGACATTATTTCCAACTCACTTACGTTATACTCGGCCCAGGCTGTGGATCGACAACCTGAATTAACGACAACAACGCGGCGCAGCAGAGTACAAGAAACTTTAGTGCTTTTGACATGTTTCGACTGACACACAGCAATGAAATCTATGCAGCAGCAAGTGTACAGTTCGTTGAAATAATTATCGTTTATGTTTATAGTACAGTGTATACAGTACTAGTAGTTAGTGCAGGACACGCCCTTGCAATTAATAGTTAACATTAATTTTTCACACGTTGAGACCAAGCATGGCAGAACAAGACGAGGCTCCCTCGGCAGCACCTGCCGCGCCATCCCAGACTCGTACTAGCGTCTATGAAGGGAACAAGCTTCTAATATACGAGTGGAAGCCGACTGGAGAGACAACGTAAGTCCTGTTTACCTCACTAGCTAGCTATACAAAACTTTACTCACTTGATTCCCGGACTTGTCTGCTACATCTGTACACGTACTAATTTATTACAGGAATGGTCGCGCCTGGTAACCAAGTTATTTGAATGTTATTCTACTACAGGGCCCTTCTGTACATTGGACATGGTGTCTCGGAGTACATGGGACGCTATGAGAAACTCGCCGATCACCTGAAGAGCAATGGTATACTCGTGTTTGGACTTGACTATGGTCAGTAAGAATGCAAAATCACATCAGAGATCTTCACACTTTGAACAGGCACTAATGCGCCTATAATAGTGAAAGTGTGTAGAGTGTCGCCTTCATGCACTAATGTGTTCAGTCACTGTTGTCTTTATTCACACGATGGAGGATGATCAGAGACTGAACACAGTAGTGCATGAAGGTGACACTCTATACTTAGAGCATTTCAAGAAGTGCTGTACAGTTTAACTCGTGCTTGTTTTCTTCCTCCAGTTGGTCATGGTCGTAGTGAGGGGATAAGGATTGATGTCGACACACTTGACAGCTATGTTCAAGATATTGTGTCGTACATGAACGATATGAAGCAGCAATATCCATCACTACCTCTGTTCTATATGGGACACTCTATGGTATGTACTTTAGACCACACCCACTTGACCTCCAACCAATGAGATCATTCGAAACATGTCATATTGAATCATGATTGAGCACAAGATTGTGAAGGTCATTCATTGAGCTGTAAAACACTTATCTTGTAATGTCTTATATAAGGTCTTATAATGCAACCCAATAATGGGCTTAAATTTCACTATTTTATAAGCAAGATACAAGATATTTTTTAATTTGTTCTGTTAGTAAAATGTATCCGTGCGTGCATGAAAAAACCACCAATCAACTTTTGCATGTAACCTGGGACTTGGTAAAGACCTTGGGAAAATTCAGGTGCTTGTGTTGAAGGAGACACAAGACTTGATTTTTGAATCTTTGTGTCAATTGTAACCCCACTGCTGTGCATGTTAGATCTTGTAAGAGGAACTGTATATATTGTCCATGAACAAGAGACAGCTTGTAATTCATCTTGTCACGACATGCAATATCTTGTACAGTCAGGCACCCAAGTGTAGAGCTGCATGATATTATGCTAGAGTTAGACTGCACTATTCTCAGCTATACTATGTTACGACATTGCCAAAGAGTTTACAATGTATTGCTGAAATTTAGAAAGTGGTCGTGAAACTTCTTCTGCCCCAAGCTACAATAGTTCAATGGTAAACTTATGATAGCATGGTACATTATGATTGCTGCGTGGTACATGACGGCATACACTTCACCGTCTAGTTAGAGATGTGGGTTGTGTCTAAAAGCATGTACCATTGATATAGCTACATGATGGCAACCACTATTCAGTGTTTGTCATTCGTCTGCCATCTTCCTTGTCACTGTATACCCTTATTGTGTCACAGGGTGGTTTGATAGCTGTGACTGCCACACTCTCTCATCAGGACATGTTCACAGGACTAATACTCAGCTCATCTGCTCTGTATAGTGACGTTGGATTCATTGCGGTAAGCACAGTCTGTCAATGAGCATATACATACAGTGGAACCTCTATGGTGGACACCATTGAGATCAATGTCTTGCTATTAAACAGGTGACCTCAGACCCAAGGTATTGCGCATGTGGCGTGTGTGTGCTGAGTTATGTATTACGATGATCATATCGTAATTGTGTTCGCTTTACAGAAAAGCAAGGTGTCTATTTTGAGAGGTAGAGGTTCCACTGTACTCGTAAATAGCAGTGTCTGTTTCTAAGAGGCTGTTTGATGCTAATCAAATATTGACGTTTTGTGTTTGCAGAAATTCTTTGCTCGCTTGTTGGCAAAAGTTGCTCCTCAAGTTGGTGTCAAGACCTTCAGTTCCTCACAGATCAGCACCATTCCAGAGGAGGTTGGTACATTAATTATTACATATAAAAAATATATTACTCTGAAGTTGTCATGTTTCTTATGACGTGCCAAATTCTTTGGAAATGTGTGTCTGTATCCTGTCATTGCTTTTTATGATTTAATGCAGTGTTCAGCAAACTTAGCTAACTACAGTATGAGACAAAATACTTTGATCCATGTAAGATTGCATGGATCATCAGTAGCGTAACTACCGTGAGGCAGAGGAGGCGCTTGCCTCCTCGCTTTTGCCCAACCAAAATTTTTATGTACGTATATATCTTGCCTAGTACAGCTGTTTTGCCTAACACAGATGTCTCTATCTTGCTCTCCACTCCTTCCAGGATACGTACCACGAACGCGCCATGCAATGGCGCTGCTACGAGGCAGTAAAATGACGTAATTCAATGAATATTAATTAGTTATTTGCAAAAATCGCGTTCGCTTACGCGCGCGCCTCCTCGGTTACAACTTTCTAGTTACGCCCCTGATTCATACTTCAAACATCTCACAGGGACGACCAAACAGCATACTACATGCTTTGAAGCATCATGCATGCCTCCTGTATAGCCACTGACTCTCATTGCTGAAATCAGAACTAAGTTGAATGTGCAAAGTAGCACACCGCTTGCATGTGATCAGGTGTTAAGATATTTCAGATATACTTTTGCAAGTGTACAAATGGTTAAATGGTTGTGTTTTTAACAAGTTATTTCTTACATGGAATTTTTATATCATAATTTATTTTGAGGATGCTAGCTCATCTCAGTACTCAAACAGACGATTTTGAAAACTTGAGCCTGTATAGCAGGCATAAAGACACACACATCTGTGACAAACATAGAATCCACAAGTGACTACATCCACACCTACGTGTAGGAATGTGTCCACATGTGCATACTATGTGTGTAATTCAATGTGTACTTAGCACTTGCACTTGACTCAGATAATCATGCGCATTTCTGTGTTTATAATTCTTGTTGCTTATAATTCTTGTTGCTGTCTCCTATAGCAAGAGGCATATGAGAATGATCAATTGATCTACCATGGAGCTCTTAAGGCAAGGATATCATCACTCTTATTGGACGGTATCGATGCTGTTGTGCCTCGTCTTGGTGAGATCAGCCTGCCAGTGCTGATCATTCATGGCTCAGAGGATACCCTGGTACCCATTGAGGCGTCCAACATAGCTGACAAGGGCATAGCTAGCTCTGATAAGACTTATGAGGTACGTTAGCACCAGAACTGTAGAACTGAGTATTAGACAGACCCATAAAGATTTAATCTAGTCGGATTCAGCTTTTGGTATCAAATTTTTCTTTGAGAATGGATTAGCGTTAGTTTGACAAAACTTAATAGTTTATTTTGCTCTGTCAAGAGTACATAATAAAAATTATTCTTAAAGAGAGCAATGAACACCAATTGCCGCTGTTATTAGAAACACTCTCGGGAAAGTAATGTGACAGAAACATGATCTGGTGATGTATACGCCTGTACTGCAGGCTAGCCATGGTCACAATGTATAAAATATCTCGCGTCCTGGTCATTTTACTTTCCCGAGAAGTGTTCTACAGTGGTAATTGGCGTTCGATACTCTCTGTAAGATATTTACTCCTGGCTCTGTGGTTATTGTGGTAGTTGCATGTGGCTCCATTTTGTGTGCAGTCCGCAACGATGCTGATTTTGTTGTTTCATTTTATATCAGATATTTGAGGGCAGTCGTCATGAAGTCCTTCATGATATCGACCAGGAGAGAGGTCGTCAACTGATCAGTGACTGGATCACTCAGAGACAGAGCTAGAGAGATGATGAAGATCTACCAAGATGGACATATCTGTAGACCATTCACAAACTATGCATTAATGTACCAAAACTACCAATAGAATTCGAATGGTTAATTCATAATTTTAGTCTTCATTGTCACGAAGTGGTGCAAACCAATTATAATTCACTCAATATGAATATCATTAACAAGTGCTGTGGAGGTCAAAATAGCTGAACCATAGATAATACAGTACACAGTGGATATGCAACGACCTAGTATACGGAGGGATCCACGGTGTTACGCTGTAACACTGACTGCAACGGGTCTTAGTTGAGTAGCTGAAAGTTGTAAAGCTGTTTTTACCGTTCTGAAGAGATAAGGAAGCTTTTATAAAGCAATGAACGTGTTCATCAATTGGTAGAGAAGATCCTGGTACTGTAAAAGACTTCTGTTGTTATAGCTGAACCTTGGTTTCTGCCGTTTTGGCTCCCTTTTCTTGATACGGCTACTTTGTGTTAGACTATTACAGCACTGGCTTATACTACAAGGCCTTTTTACATACCTACTGGTAGCTCATAGTGTTGTGCATTGTGAGAAACTATTATCAAGGAGTTACACTCTGTGCACAACTGCTGAGACGCTACCAAGCAGCGAATTCTTCCTTCTTGTCACGGTTGTTTTGTGTTAGATTATCTGCCACACTGACGACTTCAGAACTCCATGAACAGGACTAGTGAATGCTACTGTCTTCATTCTACTGCGAGAAACTGAAGTTGTATGCACAAAACGATCACAACGTTCAGTATCTTGTCTTTAGCACATCACACTAGTCGAGCTATGGAGCTTGTAAACAATGATTTTTCACATAGAAACGCTGCTTCCAGCGTTAGAAGTGAACGGAATGGCTCTATTACAAGGAAAACCAATAGTTGAAGTTGCTTTCGTCGTTGTCTACACGTTTCCTGCAATGTTTTCAACTGTTTTTGTGCACTGTAAGGCGAGCAGCCATTATAATCCTTGGACACGTCCGTTACATCCGTTTCACACACTGCTTCACTCCAAATCGGCGTATACGGGCTCGTTGCATATCCACTGTGTACTGTATTATCTATGGCTGAACCATTTGATTAGACTAAATTACCAAAATCTGATAATCATCACTGGGATTGCAGTAAAAGGTTTGAAAAACAAGTGGTGGAATTTAAAAAACAAGTGCAGTACTCCAGAAATAAATAGAGAGCTAGAACTGTGTTCATTGTGCACTCTTTTTGTGACGTCATCGTACCAGCCACACCCTCCTGCAGCAAAGTTATGGGGCATGGCGGAACTTGATCTTAGAGCAGAACGAGGAGCTCCTGCGCCTCGTACTAGCGTTTATCAAGGAAACAAGCTATACTCGTACGAGTGGAAACCGGCAGCAGGAGAGATAAGGTTAGGTTTTACACGTCAAAACGTAGTCGTCCCCTAAACTAGCTAGCCAGTAGAACAGCAAAGCCGAATCCTCTGTTGGCTACAATCAGCCATAGATTTCAACCATTATAATTTTGCTTCTTGTAGAGCCTTGTTGTACATTGGTCATGGCATAGTAGAGTACATGGACCGTCATGAGAAGCTAGCCAATCACTTAAAAGCCAAAGGCATTCTCACCTTTGGACTTGACTATGGTAAGAGATCTATACATGTATGTGTGACTTTATCAGTATCTTCCTCCAGTTGGTCATGGTCGTAGTGAGGGAATAAGAATCGATGTTGACTCATTTAATAGTTATGTTCAAGACATTGTGTCCTACATGAACGATATGAAGCAGCAATATCCATCACTACCTCTGTTCTATATGGGACACTCTATGGTATGGTTTACTCTTAAGAGATCTTGCAGCAACTAAAAATGAGAAGCGATCACATACACATTGAATTGGTTGTGCAGATGATCGCTTCTCATTTTTCGTGTTGCAAGATCTCTTCAATGCACATGTAAATGTATATTGATGCATACGTAAGGGGCATAGTCTCAGTCTCCAGCTATGTTGAATCTGTCGATGATAAAATGTATGGCAGTTCTATAGCTGGTATGGCTGGGTGCTTGTTCATGCTGTTGTTACTACACACAGGGTGGCTTGATAGCAGTGACTGCCACACTCTCTCATCAGGACATGTTGACTGGACTAATACTCAGCTCACCTGCTCTATACAGCAATGTTGGATCCATTGGAGTAAGTGGCTACTTAATAATAGAGCCGTAAATGGAAACATGATTTTTAGAATTCTGCGAAATATAACAAAAACCGGTGTTGTCAAAATGCACGCAAGCTTATACTGCCGGCTGTCAATCAAAAACATGCCGTATTTCCATTCCAGCTACTTCTCTTGGTTCTCTACTACCCTCGAGTGCTTCATTTCGGTTGAGCACATTAGCTGGCTGTTCAGTATAAAAAAGCAAGGATTTTGTGTTTGTTAAGTTATTACGGGGTCCAACCCTCACGTCTCAGAGGCATGAAAATGACACAGGTGTGAGGGATGGACCTCACTGGACTATTTCTGTAATAATGTGTGACAATGCTTTTACTAATCTTGTTCTTCAATGTAGAAATTCTTAGCTCGGCAGTTGGCTCGTGTTGCTCCTCGTCTTCGTGTCAAATCCTTCAGTTCTTCTCTGAATACCACAGTACCTGAAGAGGTTCGCATTCTCTGTACTTTCTCATGGATTTCAGTAAAGATCACTAAAAGGGTTTATACAAGTTCTTGTGCACATTAAGGCTTCTGTTGTCATATAGATACAAGCCTTTGATAAGAACCCTTTGATCTACCATGGAGCAATCAAGGCAAGGATAGCTTCACTGCTGATTGATCAGGTTGATGCCGTGATACCTCATCTCGGTAAGATCAACTGCCCAGTGCTCATCATTCATGGCTCTGAGGACACCTTGGTGCCCATTGAGGCATCTCACATGGCTTTGAATTCTATTAGCAGCTCTGATAAAGTTTTGGAGGTAAGTTAACTGTTTGAAATGCATCATGCACAAAGATGTGTGTGTGTGTGTGTGTGCGTGCGTGCGTGTGCGCGTGCGCATGTGCGTGTGTGTGTGTGTGCTCATGGTAACTTGAAACCTTGGTAATTATTATTATCAGTTATGAAGAGAATTGATTCTACAACAGTCTAGGTTAACTATCCTGATTAGAAAGGTGTCTTGATTATACAAGCAATCATATGCAGTGTACCAAGGGCGTATAGAGAGAAGAGGGCATGCAACACATACAAACATCGAAATCTTTATTGTTACTAACATTAGATTTTACGCCCACGCGGATGTGACATCACGCAAGGTTCATATTAACGTGGACGCGTCATACAGCGTACTTGTCTAGGCGTGTCGAGGCGTGCTCCATGGATGGAAAACTAGCTGACAAATCTACAATCGACATGAAGTTGTGGATACTGGTTGCCAACCATGTCGCGTATCACTGATGGAGTTGGCTGAGACGCAGGTAAAACGAAACTGCTGTCTTGCTATCGTTGGCGCTGTCGCTTCCTGCTGATCGGCTGCAGAGTATTTGCTTTTGACCAGCAACAGGCGACGAGCTGTATCGGACAGAGGCGAAGTCACGGTCTTTCTCCGCTTTGACTGGCGTGGCTGTGATCCGCGCGCAACATTGGTATTGTGCAGTGTTCTTCAGCTTGGCTGCCATTACTTTGTGTAGTGACGTCAATTTCCGTTTACCCTCCGTATACCATAACAATAATTGATAACGGAAAGTGCTATTCTTAGTAACAATAAAGATTTCGATGTTTTCACGGATAGTATTGCGTTGCATGCCCTCTTCTCTCTATACGCCCTTGAGTGTACACATTACAATTGATGTCCTTATTTGGGGGTTTCACTGTAGTATGAAGGAAAAGTTTCATACAAGCAGTTAAAAACTCCTTGGGGGGCTCCAAGCTTCTGATATGCTAGTAAAAATGCATGTTGTGCAAATTTTTTAGATATTTGAGGGCAGTCGTCATGAAGTCCTTCACGATAAAGATCAGGAGAGAGGTCGCCAATTGATCAGTGACTGGATTACTCAGAGACTGAGTTCTTGAGGAAAGAATGCATTAATTCCTGAACCAAGCTGCTCGTCAAAGATCATGAAAATTAATAATACAGAATAATTTCAATTTCCTTCAAAAGTACTGTCATTATTATACTTATTTATACTACAGAGATAAATATTTATGAGGAACAAGTTCTGCCAGACAGTACACATTATAAGGAACTTGAGCATATTATTGATTCTTCTACAAAATGTCCCTCATATTAAAATTATCCACGTTTGCATTTGTTACATAATGCTTTAGAGTATCACTGTTCCTTGCTGCATGGATGGTATAAAAATTATCAATTGCGAAAAATAAGAATGAGCTAACCTGACTCTAGTTCGTGTCTAGGGCTCTTGTCACGAGGCAATGTCTACACACACAGAAAATAGATTTTAATGTTATTTTCGGAGCTGACCATCAGTTTTGTTTGCAGTGATTCACTCAAAGTTGCTGCTCTTGGTCTTGAATTTTTTCTTTCCTTTCTCCAACAATTTTTGTAAGCATCTCTCACCTAAATTATTGATTCATGCCTGCATAAATAGCATCATTACAGTTTGGTATATACCTGCTTTGAGAGAGGTACAAACAAGATGAATATGATGATTCCTTGACCAGCAATGAAGATGGTCATGATGTAGGCAACAAAGATTAGGTTGACATCAAAGAAGAGCACATTACCAATCCATGCTATACCCATCACAAATACCAATGTAATGACCATCTTTATCCAATGCCTAAGAAGGATTATAATCATAGTACCAGTTAAGTATTTATGATTAAACTTACTTAGCTGTTTTGAGGCTTAACTTAGTTGTCTCTCTTGCTCGACGGTGCATTACAACCACGGCTATAATCAGAATCACAATGTTGACCTAGAGAAATTAACCCAACCATTATCTAAAAAATGATGCATGCTCTTATACTAACCAAAATGATGAGAATGACTGGAGCAATGAAGGCCCACACAAAGTGTGTGTCATATCGCAACCAACAACTGCAGTAAAATGAAATTGTGTGATGTATTCAGTATGCTTCTTGCTTACGCTATCAATCTTCCATTTCTATCATAGTATCCATAATGGTGTCCAGTAATATCAGTGTTAACGAGGAATCCGAGAGGAACTACCACTAACATGTATAGAAATGGTATTCCTGTGCACATGAAAATATGAAAAAATGCTCATGTGAAGAATAACTGCATAAATTTACTAACCATAGCTTGATAGAGTAAAGATGATAACGAAACGCTTGATTTGGTGTTTGATGAACACTTTGACTAGTGCTACGTACAAGACCACACCCTCCATTAGCATCCACATGAACACCACCAGGAACAGGTAGTGGAGCAACACAGCAATGGCTGAACAGACAGCCTGTGTGCAGGAGAGAGAATGACCAGTGAGAGGACAGGAGGACACTCTTACCTCATTCTCAGTTCTCTCCACACCCACTACAGACACGAGCCAGTGATAGGACAAGTGTTTGTGTCTATCTCACTGGTGTTCATGTTGGCTACTATTTGTACTACAAAACTATTAAAACCCCATTGTCAAACATAATAATTGTTTTTCTTTCACCTCATGTGTGATAGATCTTTGTGGAACATGCGTAACTACATTCACTGTATGTTTTGTGCCAACTTGATTGCTGCCCAGCTGTCAGCACTTTTTGATGTACTTTAGGAATCTAGTTAAGAAGATATGTAGCCAATAGCTATGATAACATTCATTGTGTTTTCTAGTTACATACCTCTGTACCAGGACTTAGAAGAATAGCAAAGTGTGTGAGATGGTTACATGAACACATTACTGAACCATGCAATTCCATAATACGCTGTCATGCATCTACTGGTACTCAAAAATCGTCATATTGACTCCAGTACTGCATATAATTATAATCAAGACAAGACGTGGTCTGATTGAGCTTTAATTGCGTAGCTACAAATTGCTATGTAGGGTCGAATATCATAGCCACGTCTCAGCAAGTGTCCCATGCAGCATAACTTTATGGTGATATTAAGGGTGGAAATCCCAAACATCAGGATTACGAATATTTTGGTTTCTACTGTTAGTTGAAGGTTTGGTCAGTCACACTGATCACCCAAGAAAGTCGCCATTCGTCTTGTGGGCGTAGCAAGCCCCACCCAATGACGAAAAGTTGCGTTTCTTTCCTGAGCATGCCACACCCACACAAAATGTCAGACATAAACTTTGGTAGACAAGGAAGAAACGTATGTATCGGATTTTGCAAAAAGGTCTCTGTCTGTAAGTTACAGAGGGGCGAATATTTAATGAGAACAAACGTTTTCGGCAAAATCCCCTACCAGCAAGAGCGATGGAAGAAGATACATCTCCTTTTGCCAGAGCGCCAAAGAAATGCCACCTGACGCCCTCCCCACAACCTACCCACCCCTATGTGGGTCTCTCGTGATTGCCGAGTACGAAATAATTTTGTTCCAAATACGGCAAGTGCTATTGGAGTGTGGGTACACCCATTTTCCTTGTAAAACAGGCAAGTAATAGCCAGGACACTGTAGATTATATTGTACAAAGGGCAGCAAGAAAGAATAGTTCGGGTTTTCCTGGCTTAATCAGTGCAACATTCAACACATGTATAAACATAATTCTGGTGTGCATGACAGTTTAGCAACAACAATTAAGGGTGGAAATTCCAAACATCAGGATTACGAATATTTTGGTTTCTACTGTTAGTTGAAGGTTTGGTCAGTCACACTGATCACCCAAGAAAGTCGCCATTCGTCTTGTGGGCGTAGCAAGCTCCACCCAATGACGAAAAAGCACGTAGCTTTCCTAGGCATGCCACACCCACACAAAATGTCAGACATAAACTTTGGTACACAAGGAAGAAACGTACGTTTGGGATTTTGCAAAAAGGTCTCTGTCTGTAAGTTACAGAGGGGCGAATATTTAATGAGAAAACACGATTTCGGCAAAAATCCCCTACCAGCAAGAGCGATGGAAGAAGATACATCTCCTTTTGCCAGAGCGCCAAAAAAATGCCACCTGACGCCCTCCCGCCCTCCCCACGGCCCACCCGCCCCTATGTGGGTCTCTGGTGATTGCCGAGTACGAAATAATTTTGTTCCAAATACGGCAAGTGCTACTGGAGTGTGGGTACACCCATTTTCCTTGTAAAACGGGCAAGTAATAGCCAGGACACTGTAGATTATATTGTGCAAAGGGCAGCAAGAAAGAAAAGTTCGGGTTTTCCTGGCTTAAGCATGTGTAAAATCATAATTACGTGAGATGCAGCTAAGATGAGAAGTTTACTTAGTTGTAAGCCAAGTTTGATTTCAGCGCCTCATCTAAATAATGCTCACTTAGTAATACTATGCAAAAATGGGATATAAAAATTATTAATAATTATTATTAAAAAGACTGAACTGAAATGCATGTTCAAAAGTTGTTTTTATTAATTTTGTGATTATAATTATTATCGAGTGCCAGCATCTTCAAAAGAATCACTTCGTTTCGACTTCAAAGCGATTCGACTGTCATCTAGAAAAAAAATAGATAATAATAATAATAATAGCTTACTATTGAGACAATAATACATCATGCACTGTATACTATTTAAAATATGTACAGCTTTATATAAGAATTTGTTTCTACATATACCTTTGTGAATAGTGTAACTAATTTTTGCGGGTACTATTGTTTGATATTTCTGCAGATTGACTCAAAAACACAAATTCAGTAAACATCAAAATTTTGTTGAATATCAATTAACAGCTGCATGCGCGTTTTATATAGGGTACTCGGTTCGGGTTCGAATCCAGTAAGCGACTCGTTTTTTCTTGAGTTCGAATACAGCAAAATCGTAAAACTGATTTAGGTGCACAAATCCTACAAACCGCAAAAATGGCACGTTAGATTGTGTTGCAATAGAATAACTGGTAATGCAACACAGTTCAAGCTACTGTGTCATGCACATTGCAAACCATCCTTTACCTGAATCAAGTGTACCCAAAGCAATACTGTTGGAATAGATGTTTTCACCCATGGAACTCTTGTTGGAGGAATTCGTCTGCATGTCAGTAAGCAATACAGTTTTTTTGTAAATTAAAGTAATATACCGATACTGGTAATGATGAACTTTTCGTTGAAAACGGACTGAGTAATGGTGACTGTTGCTTTTTGATTCTCCACCACTTTGCATAAGCATCTCTTACCTGCATGGGTTAATAAAGAATAATTATGCACAATGTTAAAACAGCTGAAACCTGCTTTGAGAGAGGTACAAACAAGATGAATATGATGATTCCTTGACCAGCAATGAAGATGGTCATGATGTAGGCAACAAAGATTAGGTTGACATCAAAGAAGAGCACATTACCAATCCATGCTATACCCATCACAACTACCAATGTAATGACCATCTTTATCCAGTACCTATAATGTTAATGACATCTGTATTCAGTAAAAATATCATTATACCTAGCTGAGTTGGAGTTTAACTTGGCCTCATCTTTCTCTTTTGCTAAACGGTACAATACAACAACTGCCATGATCAGAAATCCTATATTTACCTAAAGGAATAATAATGTACTGAACTGATTTCAAACAACACTAACCAGAATGATAAAAATGACAGGAGCAATGAAAGCCCACACAAAGTGTGTTTTATATCGCAACCAGCATCTGTGATCAAGTAAACGTTATATAATTTTGCTAAGTAACGAAGCTTCACGTGCATGTATACATACGCTAGTAGTTCTCCATTTTGAGCATTGTGTTGTCCATAATGGTGTCCGATATCATCAGTGTTGACTAGGAATCCGAGAGGAACTATCACTAACATGTATAGAAATGGTATTCCTGCATATACAATTTATCTTGTAGCTATCGAGGCACGAATTGTACTAACCATAGCTTGATATAGTAAAAGCAATAATGTAACGCTTGATTTGATGCTTTACAAACACTTTGACTAATACTAAGTACAAGACCACACCCTCCATTAGCATCCACATGAAAACCACCAGGAACAGGTAGTGTAGCAACACAGCAATGGCTGAACAGACAGCCTGTGTGCAGGAGAGTGAATAATCAGTGAGAGGACAGGTGGGACACTCTTTACCTCATTCTCAGTTCTCTCCACACCCACTACTAACACGAGCTGGGCAGCAATCAAGTTGGCACACAACATACAGTGAATGTAGTTACGCATGTTCCACAAAGACCTATCACACATGAAGTAAAAGAAAAGCAATTATGATTATGTTTGACAATGGGGTTTTAATACTTTTGTAGTACAAATGTCAGAATAGTAGCCAACAGGAACACCAGTGAGATAGACACAAAAACTTGTCCTATCACTGTCAGAACTTTCTGATGTACTGTAGGAATCTAGTTAAGAGGATATGTCACAGTACATCACAAACATTCATTATGTACTCTAGTTACATACCTCTGTACCAGGACTTAGAAGAATAGCAAAGTGTGTGAGATGGTTACATGAACACATTACTGAGCCATTCTCATATTCCACTGTCATGCATCCACTGGTATTCCAAAAATTGGTCTTGTTAACTCCATTGCTCAAGTCAACGAAGGCACATTTAACTATGCCATCGTTCATTCTTGGAGGCAAGTCAAGGAGTATTGTCACATTTTCTCTTAGGTTGCCGGTACGACAATCTGTGCAGCTGAGAATGGATGAGATAACTGGAGAGATCAGACTGAATCGAGAGAAAACAAAATTTGAGATTTGAATCATCGATAACTTGTTTTGGCTTACTCTCCTTCCGGAAGCACACTGGATACGTTTTCAAAATGGAATGAAGCAACAAACACTGGTGTAGAGATGCAAGTGCAAGTGAAAATCTAACACTGTAATGCACTAGTGCAATACCTGGTCTTTTCAAGCTCTCAAACAGCTCTCCAGGCAGACTAATGTAGTTGCTATCAACCTGTATTCCCAGTACTCGACCACTGCCAGGAAACACTTCCCTCACTCTCAACACTACACAAAGTAGCTCAATAAAACCATTTTAGCTTGCACAATGACGCATAGCTACCTATGGATCCATCTTCTGAAGAAATAGTTATATTTCGTTTGAGATTGAGTGCTATCATGTCTAAAACATTCAACAGCAGAGGCTTAGAAGCACTCTATGAGTATGAAAGACCTATAGTGCAAATCTGTCATAAAATTCTTACTTTTATCGGAATTTTATTAACGATTTCAATAGCTGTCTGTAATGAAGGATTTGACATGTGGACTTAAAATTTAATGTTCTCAAAGTTGCACCTTTGCAAAGGAGATGTTAAAATGTTCTTTAATCGCTGATTGTGCCTGAAATGCACTCGTCAACACTTCCAGTCTCTGAGTGTTGTTGATGCTGTTTGATGGTAGAATAAGTAGTACCTTTAGACCCTCTTCTGCCTTTCCCATTGAAATCTGCACAGAGGTGACAATACTTCAGTAACTTACAGGAACTTTAAATTGGATGCTTTGCAAAGCCTGAAAGCATGATTACACTGAACATATAGATTCTCTCAGTATTTTAGCTGATTTTTCATAAACTTATGAAGAATCAGTCAATATCTAGGTATTTTAAATCTTAAAATCAGGACAGTGTCCAGATTTGTACACACTTACCAGGTCCTCTGCTATGCTTAGAGTAGTTTGGCATGGATCAGGTCCCCATGTACCATTGCATAGGCATTCACGAGTAACTAAATTATAACAATTTAAAATTAATAGTACACGATTACCGAAACTAACCATTTGTTATTGGTATGTTTGGACAGACTGATACAATTCTAGATTCTTCACACATTAGTGTCTGGTTCCAAACACCTTGTTCTGCAGGACAGTACACTGAGGGAGTTGGTGATACAGAAATTTGGGATGATGTTATGTGAAAAGCAGGTGTTGATACACCCGCAGTCGAACTGGGAGAGACACTTGAATCAGATGATGTGCTAGAAGAGTAATCAGTTGAGAAAGTAGAAGGCATGATGGTTGAAGAGAGCTCTGCGGTGCTGCTGGGGGATATGGTTGATGAAGTGGGGTTCCCTACTGTTGTTGAGATGTGATGCACAGTAGAGGAAGGAGTAAATGAGACTTGAGCGGTGCTAGAGAATACATTATCAGTTGACATTACTGGTGATGTGTTGGGCAGCAAAGGAGTGCTGGTAAAGAATGGTGTTGTAGTTGGCATTGAATCTGCTGTAGAAGAAAGGCATCCTTTACTTTGTAATTCTTCCTCCAAAAGTGAAGAAAGTATATCAGTTGAGCATTGGATAACATCACCACCTGCACTAATACCGGACAATTCAATTTGATCATTGTCAACTGAAAAAAGGAAGCCGTTAGAATAATGTTCCCGCATTTGTTGCGGATTGCTATCACCACAGAGTGTAGCCTCGTTATAAGCCCATACTTTACTCCAGTGATCACGTATTCTATCTCCATAAGGCTGAGATGTATTGCCAATTGCTACACAATGACATGCTTCTGCACAACTGATTTGAACTCTAAACCGGTAAATGTCGTTTACATTATTATCAATGTAAGGTAGTGTAATATTTGGTTGATAGCTGCAGCCTTGATCTGTGCACATAAAACATATAAAGACATATCTTATTCTTTTTTTATCACGGTACCTGTGTAAGCCAACATCTGTATCCATTCCGAGAGTATGCCATTGAGTCTGTACCTCATACTTAATGCTATAGTAGGGCGAGGTCCACTGCATGGTGCATTACCATAAGTAGTGTAAATAAGACCGAGGCCGAACCTGCAAAGAGATAGTTAATGCTAGACCATCATTTCCAACTCACTTACGTTATATTTGGATATGGCTGCAGATCGCCAACCTGAATTAACGACAACAACGCTGCGCAGCAGAGTACAAGAAAATTTAGTGCTTTCGACATGTTTCGACTGACACACAGCAATAAAATCTATGCAGCTGAGCAGCAAGTGCTGGAATAAAAATAATAACGTTTGATATGTATTTATAGTAGTTAGTGCAGGACACGCCCTTGCAATTAATAGTTAACGTTAATTTTTCACAAGTTGAGACCAGGCATGGCAGAACAAGACGAGGGTCCTTCAGCAGCACCTGCCGCGGCATCTCAGACTCGTACTAGCGTCTATGAAGAGAACAAGCTTCTAACATACGAGTGGATGCCGACTGGCCCGAGAGACAACGTAAGTCCTGGCTGTTTACCTCACTATATAGCTAGCTATACTATAAAAGAAAGGTCACTATACTTGCTTGACATGTCTGCTACATCTGTACACGTACCAATCATTACACGAATGGTCGCGCCTGGTAACCAAGGTATATTGAATATTTTTCTACTACACATCTTTTCGGGGGAGGTGGTAAAACCAGGAACGGGAAATGAGAAACAGAAATGAAGAAATAATAAATGGCGCAATTATTGTGTGGTTTCGCACTAGAAACTACTAAACCCAATACCCTAAAAACCTTCGCCTAACTGCGCAAAGTCGGGAGGGTCGTCCTAACCCGGGCCTTCGGCCCTTGGTAATAAGCCTAAGGATCGTCAGGAAGGTCATCCTAACCTGGGCCTTCGACCCTTGGTAAGCCTAAGGATCGTTGGGAGGGTCGTCCTAAACCAGCTTGGCTCAGGAAAGTTTTTCATTTCCTCGTTTCCGTTTCTTATTCCTCATTTCCTCATTCCTGGTTTTACCACCTCCCCCTTTTCGGTGTGAATCACACGTAAGCGGCGGGCGCAGTAGGCGTGCCACTTTAACGTGCTAGTTACACCCCTTGGTCAGAAGCGTGTTCATTGCAGTGATTTAGGCAGAGACGATGGTTACTAGCTGTTGTGCCTATAATCGCCTTGATCGGCCAGCAGGCATCGGATTTTATCGTTTTCCAGCGTTTCCGAGACAAAAATGGACCCATACCATGAGAAGAGCTAACTGGACTCTATCCAAATACACTAGACTGTGTGGTAGCCACTTTGTTACAGGTTTTTTATGTCAGATTGTTGCGTATGATGTGATTTTATGACTATATCTACTATAATAGGCAAGCCTGATAGCAGAACAGGCCACGTTGACTATGTACCAACGTTGTTTGTATTTAATACAACTTCAACACAGGCAGTAGTGGATCAGGTACAGATGTCCCACACTCAAATTCAAGAGAGAGAAGAAAGACACCTAAAAAGAATGGGAAGAGCTACTGATTGTGTCCAGGTTCACAAGAAAAAGAGAGCCAAAGGTGGGCAGAGTAATCAAGAAGTTGAAAGTGGTATGGACAGATAGATAAATTAGCTGGCAACAGGCAAAGTGATGGAGAACAGGAGAGTGGCTTTTGGCAAAGTGTCAAAGAGGCCGAAGGGCAAGATTAAGCGGTTAAATTAGATGGCGACATGCAGGCAAAGTAATGTCCAATAGTTTTTTGCAACATCTACAATGACCATTTTAATCCCTCAAAATCTTCTGTAGTTACAATTGTACAACAAAAATTGAACACTGGACTTGTATCATGGAAGTTGTTTGAATATGTCCTGAATGTCTTAGCGGAATCCCGATAAACACATCACTCATCACAGCAGTTTCCTGAACAAAGGTGATCCGATCTTAGCTGACAAAGAATTTGATAATGCCGATGATCTTGGTGTCCATGGTGCCCGACTACAGTGCAGATACCTAGTTTATGGGAGGGAAGCAGCAACTAAGTTTGCACGAAGTGGAAGTGTCCAAAAGTCCGTATGCATGTCGAGCGAGTAATAGGTCTCCTAAAGAAACAAATACAAGGAACTCTCCCACCAACCACAAGCATGATTCTCAAGATTATGCAAACATAGATAGAATTTTAACTGTGTGTGCAGCTCATTGCCAGCTAATAACGACATCCTGTTTCAATTTCCGTATACTATCAAAACTTATAGGTCCGTATATTCACTTTAGTTAATAAATGTATTGTGTTCATTGGAAGATGAACTTCTACTCGGCGTCCTGACTTCCGCAAACTAAATTTTCACTTGGTCGACCCAGAGAAGCAAACTTCAGCCTATTAGCTATCGATTGAGCTAAAAATGTTGCAGTAGAGTTGAAAAAGTCCGTTCCAAAACGCACTTCAAAGTAGCGACTATCGCCCAATTGCTAATGTATTAGTTGATGTCAAAATGTGATTTTTATCGATTTTTGAGCGACTGTAACTAAAAACCTAAACTCGTTTTTGAGTTTGTCAACCCCAGGTCTAATAGAACAGGGTCTGAAGATTTAAATGGTGTGTTCAAAATTGAAAAAAGTCGGTTCCACTTTTGAGGTGAAGTTTCATTTGGTAAGAATCAGGTTTTCCCAGGGAAGAAATGAAGTACAGCAGTTGCATTTAGGACAGTTTGAGCATGGTTTATTCTGTTTAAACTGCAGCGCTAGTATCTCAGACTATCCTAGACTGTCTAGAAACTAGTACTAGCAATCTTGTGTAGCGAAGGCTCAGGAGGGAGCCCAGAAGTTACTCATGACGCCATTCTCGATAAGCTCTGATATTGACACGCTGCTTACTTTCTGTTCTGAAAAGAACATTGTTACAGGTAATACATAAGCTTGAGCGTCTTAGCATAGCTATAGACAACCGTGTTGGAACAGTGGAGTCTACTGCAAGCGTTTGTAGAGCTGTGAAGTTGCCTACCTGTACCATGCTAGCGAACGGCGACAAGGCTTTGTAGTTCAGAGCGAAGGAAGCAGAGATTCGAGGCGCACCAATAGGAGTCCTTTTCAGTACCATAGACGCTACTGGGACTAGTAGAAACTGTGCAAGAAGACGCACAGTGAGCTATGATCCAAGGTAACCTTCACGGAACGGAGCGGTTGTCATTAGCAACCCGTTATGTTCATCGTGTTACATTACAAGTAAATCGTGTTCTGTGCATAAATGTAATTCCGTGTGATGTGCTTTATTTCTGGTGATGTCTTGTCCTTCAGTTGTTTCTTTGTAAGATCGACTTTGCTTACTAATAATTGAAAAAACAGACAGTAAAGTCAACAAGTTAACAAAAAATCACATAATTGAATTCAAGGAATGATTTCTTATTGACCGTGCTGTCGTTTGCATTCACTGTAGAATAGAACCATGTGCCTTGCGACCAAATAGGGATCATTCTGTAAAGCCAAGTCAGCTAGCTCAAGTTTTTGCGGATATCTGTCTTTGGTGGCTCTATCTAGGCCTTGAAGTAGGAACTCATGTCCCGCTAACCCGTACACGCTCTCACCAAGGGGTGTAACTTACACGCCTCGGTGCGAAAACGCCTACTTGGCCGCATTGCACCTAGTGACGTGCGATTCGCACGGAAAAGATGTACAGGGCCCTTCTCTACATTGGACATGGTGTCTCGGAGTACATGGGCCGCTATGAGAAACTCACTGATCATCTGAATGGCAATGGTATATACTCGTGTTTGGACTTGACTATGGTCAGTAAGCAGAATGCAAAATCGTATCAGAGATCTTCACACTTTGAACAGGCACTACCACACTTATTGTGAAAATGTGTAGAGTGTCACCTTCATGCACTAGACTAGTGTGTTCAGTCTCTATTGTCTTTATTCACACAATGGAGCATGATCAGAGACTGAGGACACGGTAGTGCATGAAGGTGACACTCTATTCTTTGAGAATTGCAAGAAGTGCTGTACACTTTAACTCGTGCTTGTTTTTTTCCTCCAGTTGGTCATGGTCGTAGTGAAGGAATAACAAGTGATGTCGACACACTTGACAGTTATGTTCAAGACATTGTGTCGTACATGAACGATATGAAGCAGCAATATCCATCACTACCTCTGTTCTATATTATAGGACACTCTATGGTATGTACTTTAGACCACACCCACATGACCTCCAACCAGTGAGATCACTCGAAACATGTCATCTACTGGTATATTGAATCATGATTGAGCACAAGATCGTGAAGGTCACGCATTGAGCTCTAAAACATGGCATAATGTCACAAATCACCACCGAATAATGGGACTTAAAGCAAGATACATCTCATTTTTTTTTAACTTTTTCTGTTGGTAAAATGTATGTGTGCTTGAAAAAAACTACCAATCAACTTTTACATGTAACCTGGGACTTGGTAAAGACCTAGGGAAAATTCAGGTGTTTATGTTGAAGAAAACACAAAATCTGATTATTGAATTGTAACCCCACTGCTGTGAATGTTAGATCTTGTAAGAGGAACTGTATTTATAATATTATTGTCCATGAACAAGAGACAGCTTGTCCATCATGTCACAACATGCAATATCTTGTACGATCAGGCACCCAAGTGTGCATGGAGCTGCATAATATTATGCTAGAGTTAGACTGCACTTTACTTCATCGGAACTCAGCTATGTTATGTTACGACACTGCCAAACAGTTCACATTGTATTACAGCAATTTAGAACTGGTTGTGGCTGCTGTGCTGAACTATAGCTAATTGAGCTATTTGCTGTTGACTGCTGACACCTGACATGCATTCAGCTTGTGACAAAATATTGATCTTATTTACAGCCAATGATGTAGGGATCTATGGTCAGTTAGCAAGTCAATCGTGTTACCATTCCATGCTTGTTCCTTGTTAGTTTACATTGTGAACCAGTTATTTAGTAAGGTGTCTCAAGCCAACGACAGACTTGGAAACATTTGATGACTTGCATCTTGCTGCTTTTAATAGCAATTCCCACAAAATTGACTTTGAGAAAATTCCCTACACAGTCAGCTAATGCAAGAAAAGCATTTTCAAAGGGCATATTATCAACAACAGCTATAGATACAAGCCCCACTTAAAGATGGTTTAGAAATGAACACTGAGTCGTATGGTTTCACAAAGAAAATGTAATTGTTACCCCCAGCCTGAAGACCTTCCTGATCCTTGGGCATGTGGTAAATGTGCCCACAAGAATGGATATGTCACTGCAGGGTAGCTGGAATCAAGTGTTGCAAATACTGCAAGTGTAAAGGAGGTGAATCCTACAAAAACCCTATCACTGAATAACGTGAACATCATTTTTGTCAACAACATCAACAACAACAGCTGTGGATACAAGCCCCACTTGAAGTTGATTTAGAAATGAATTCTGAGTCGTATGCTTTCACAAAGAAAATCCTGAAGACCTTACTGATCCTTGTACATGTGGTAAATGTGCCCACAAGAATGGATATGTCGCTGCAGGGTAGCTGGAATCAAGTGTTGTAAATACTAGTGTAAACTGTAAAGGAGGTGAATCCTGCAAAAACCCTATCACTGAATAACTTAATTTTGTGAACATCATTTTTCTAATACTAAATAATGCCTAAGTTTATATTTAAATGACTGCTCAAGTTAATAAATTGTGTCTTTTTGTTGGTAATACCCTGTACTTGTAGCTACTGTTTTCAAACCGTCAGAATCTTAAATTCTTTAAAATAGAGATGTTAATGCATTTCTGAAAAAGCTGTAGCCATTAATTTTTTCAGTAAATATTGGTTTTGGCACACATCCCAATACATTCCTTAGGGTCATATTGCCTTAGAACAGTTGCTAGAAAAGAAGATAGAGCAATTATTGTTAGTGACACTGCCGATAAAAAGGGCGTGGTCATTTTCAGGTATTTCGCAGCGAATAGACAATTTGGCACATATCACATCTTATTCCTTGACGTCAAATTACCCTAAAACAGTTGAGTTATCCTCTCCTAAAGTAAATGCATACACATCTTAGTCAGGGTCTCTGCTAGTCAAGGCCTAGCCTCATTCCCTGCCAAATTTTCGCAACGCGGAAACACAACGAAACAAAACTGCAAAAATTGGGCCTGGTACACACTGCAAGTGTACTAATGCGCATGCTCAGACTATACCCCGGTATATGGGGTATTCGTAATCTTTTGGGGCATTCTCGCTACATTACACCGTATACTAGCCCGTTCCTGAAGCACTTTCCGTGTTCTTCCAAGACAAAAAGTATCGTACAGCTCGGCATTTGTGCTGTTCTGCCTTGATGAACATGGTTATACACTAAAACCTAAGCATGAGGAGACTTTATATTACTGCATGTCCTGCAACGGTTTTGTGATTTTTGTCTGATTTTCTACATGGAACAGCAAGTGTTTTACTCAGTTTTAGCCGCCAACTTCTCCCATTCCTTTGTGACAGCAAGCTAAAGCAATCCAGTATCCCTAAAGGCGAGCGCTGTGTCGTGTTAGTGTTGCTTGCTTCATTGTTAGCAAGCGTTCGTTAATGATATTCATTGCTGAGCAATATGAATAACATCATCTCTGCCCATGCAGTGTGTACCAAGCCTAATTTTCGCCGTTTCGTTCTGTTGCGTTTCTGCGTTGCGAAAATTTGACAGGGAACGAGGCTAGTCAAGCCCTGACTAAGATTTGTATGCATTTAATTTAGGAGAGGACAGCTCAACTGTTTTAGGGTAATTTGACCCCAAGGAATAAGATGTGATATATGCCAAATTGTCTATCCGCTGTGAAATACCTGAAAATGAAGCAGCTAGATGCAAGTCATCAAAGTGTTTCCAAGTCTTTTGCTGGCTTGAGACACCTTACTACCGCACTGGGGACAAGCTTGTAAGGTGTCTCCCTGATCTGACTGGATGTGATACAACTAGCAAGATTTTTACGAAGCATGCAGCAATGAATCCTATCCACAGCAATTTAACACTGATACAGAACTTTAAGTCTTTAACAACTCAGAGTTGACAGAGAGCATGATACAGATGGCAAAAAAAGAGGATTTAGTAAGGTGTCTCAAGCCACAAAAGACTTGGAAACACTTTGATGACTTGCATCTTGCTGCTTTTAATAGCAATTCCCACAAAATGGACTTTGAGAAAATTTCCTGCACAGTCAGCCAATGCAAGAAAAGCATATTCAAAGGGCATATTATCAACAACAGCTATAGATACAAGCCCCACTTAAAGATGGTTTAGAAATGAACACTGAGTCGTATGGTTTCACAAAGAAAATTTAATTGTTACCCCCAGCCTGAAGACCTTCCTGATCCTTGTACATGTGGTAAATGTGCCCACAAGAATGGATATGTCACTGCAGGGTAGCTGGAATCAAGTGTTGCAAATATACTGCAAGTGTAAAGGAGGTGAATCCTGCAAAAACCCTATCACTGAATAACTTAATTTTTGTGAACATCATTTTTGTAATACTAAATGCTGCCTAAGTTTATATTTAAGTGACTCCTCAGTTAATAAATTATTATGTCTTTTTGTTGGTATTACCCTGTACTTGCACTGTTTTCAAACCGTCAGAATCTTAAACTCTTTAAAATAGAGATGTTAATGCATTTCTGAAAAGCTGTAGCCATTTTTCTCAGTGAATATTGGTTTTGGCACACATCCCAATACATTCCTTAGGGTCATATTACCTTAGAACAGTTGCTAGAAAATAGGTTATTAAAATGGTTGAAAAGATAGAGCAATTATTGTTAGTGAGACTGCCGATAAAAAGGGTGTGGTCATTTTTTTAAATTAAATGCATACAAAATTAATTTTAGTCAGGACCTAGACTAGTAAGAGGAACTTTATATTGTCCATGAACAAGAGACAGCTTGTAATTCATCATGTCACTGTTCTATCAATATGCAATTTCTTGTACAATCAGACACCCAAGAGTGGAGCTGCATAATATTATGCTAGAGTTAGACTGCACTTTACTTCATCGGAACTCAGCTATGTTATGTTACGACACTGCCAAACAGTTCACATTGTGTTGCAGCAATTTAGAACTGGTTGTGAGCCTGAAACTTCTTTTGCCCCTTCTGCTACAATAGTTCAATGTTAAACTTTACTGATAGCATGGTACATTATGATAGCTGGCTGGTACATGACGCCTTACACTTTACCGGCCAGTTAGAGATGTGGGATGTGTCTAAAAACATATAGTTACATGATGTCAACCACTATTCAATGTTTCATTTGTTTGTACACATTGTTTATCTTCTGCCCTCTTCCTTGTCACTGTATACCCTTATTGTTGTCACAGGGTGGTTTGATAGCAGTGACTGCCACACTCTCTCATCAGGACATGTTCACAGGACTAATACTCAGCTCATCTGCTCTATATAGTGAGTGATGTTGGATTCATTGCGGTAAGCACAATCTATCAATGAACAGATTTCACAAAACCCTCGGCGTGTTGCATATTGTAAAGTTAGCTTCTTGGTTACGGTTTGCAGAAGGAGCTTTAATTGCAGCTAAAGCGAACCACCCGAGTGCTAACCAGAAGACAGCAAAGTGCTGACCACAGGACAAGGTGTGTCAAGTGGGCGTGACCGTGAACACTGAGTAGGTAGCCATTGCTCATGGCTTTGATAGGCTATTTCTTGACATATCTACGCACCCCTAGAGCTGTCCTGAAGTTTAGATGGAATCTACAAGTACCTAGATAGTCAACTATGGGCGATTTTGTCGTCAGAGAGGTCCAAGATGGCTGTCAAGGTGAGCCAGCCAGCCATAACTCGAGAACGAAAGCACTTTAGCAAAATCCACGAGTCAAATTGCAAGCCCTTGCGGTGCTTATCATGTCATAACTTTACCAGCGCGTAAAAGTGATTGCTGTTCTCTGCAGCTCGATGGACAGCGAATTGCAAACCAAGTACCGTAACCCTCGCGCATGCGCCGAGGGTTAATGAGCATGTACATACAGTGGAACCTCTATGGTAGACACCATTGAGATCAATGATCAATGTCTTCCTATTAAACAGGTGACCTCAGAGCCAAGGTATTGTGCACGTGGTGTGTGTGCACTATTGAGTGTAGTTATGTTTTACGATGATCTTGCCGTAATTGTGTTTGCTTTACAAAAAAGCGAGGTGTCCCTTTGGGAGGTAGAGGTTCCACTGTACTCGTAGATAGCAGTGTCTGTTTCTAAGAGGCTGTTTGTTGCTAATCAAATATTGACGTTTTGTGTTTACAGAAATTCTTTGCTCGTTTGTTGGCAAAAGTTGCTCCTCAAGTTGGTGTCAAGACCTTCAGTTCCTCACAGATCAGTACCATTCCAGAGGAGGTTGGTACATGATTTATTACATATAAAAAAATTATTACTCTGAAGTTGTCATGTTTCTTATGACATGCCAAATTCTCTAGAGGAGTACATGTGTATATGTATCCTGTAATTGTTTTTATCAACTAATGCAGTTTTCAGCAAACTTAGCTAACTACAGTATGTGACAAAATACTTTGATCCATGTAAGATTGCATGGATCAAACTTCAACCATCTCACAGAGACGACCAAACAGCACACAACATGCTTTCAAGCATCATGCATGCCTCCTGTATAGCCACTGACTCTCATTGCCGAAATCAAAACTAAGTTGAATGTGCAAAGTACACCGCTTGCATGTGATCACAGGAGTTAAGACATTTCAGATATACTTTTGCAAGTGTACACTGCTATAAATAGTTGTATGTTTAGCAAGTTATTTGTTGCATGGGATTTTTATATCATATATTGAGGACGCTGGCTCATCTCAGTACTCAAACAGACGATTTTGAAAACTTTAGCATGTAGCAGGCATCAAGACACACACATCTGTAACAAGCGTAGAACCCACCAGTGACTACATTCACAAGTAAACCACCTAGTACGTGTAGGAATGTGTCCACATGTGCATACAATGTGTGTGATTCAATGTGTACTTAGCACTTGCACTTGACTCAGACAATCGTCACATTTTGTGTGCATTTCTGTGTTTATAATTCTTTTTTTTTGCTGTCTCCTGTAGCAAGAGGCATATGAGAATGATCAGTTGATCTACCATGGAGCCCTGAAGGCAAGGATATCGTCACTCTTATTGGACGGTATCGATGCTGTGGTGCCTCGTCTTGGTGAGATCAGCCTGCCGGTGCTGATCATTCATGGCTCAGAGGATACCCTGGTGCCCATTGAGGCGTCCAACATAGCTGACAAGGGCATAGCTAGCTCTGATAAGACTTATGAGGTACGTTAGCACCAATACTGTAGAACTGGGTATTAGGCAGGCCCTTAAAGATTTATTCTAGTCAGACTCTAGTCATACAGCTTTTGGTATAGAGACTGTCAAATTTTACAGTAGCACGTGTGCTTACATTGAGAATGGACTAGTGTGAAATAATTTTGAAAAACTTTAAATCTTATTTCACTCTGCGGTTACAATTATTATGGTACTGTATTTCTTCTAAAGATTCGGCGCCTCCTATTAATTTTTCAGCACCTTGTTGCTGAAATGCGTACTACACTTCCAAATTTCAACAAGAGCTTTTATTAGTTCTTCATCATAGTCAGCCAACAGTCCGACATGAAAAGTCCTATACTTGATAGAGCGGAGTTGTAGACGCATTCTCATGTGCTCGTCAATTCACTTCCAATTATGGTGCTCGTGAACTTATACCACAAAATTAATATCTCCAATAATATTGTTGGGCAAGCAAATCTGAAATTATTATTTTTTGATGAATTTTTAGAATACAGTAGTTGCATGTGGCACCATTTTGTGTGCAGTACACAACATTGCTGATTATGTTGTTTCGTTTTATTTTAGATATTTGAGGGCAGTCGTCATGAAATTCTTCATGATATCGACCAGGAGAGAGGTCGTCAACTGATCAGTGATTGGATCACTCAGAGACTGAGCTAGAGGGATATGAAGATCTACCAAGATGGACATAATGTAGACTATCATTCATGAATACTATTGGAATGATTCAAATTAATTTTAGTCTTCACTGTATTTCAAGTTGAGTCTTTGTGATGTTAATTTGCAAATTCAGAGTCAAACTGTAAGATACAACCTCTCTATAACGGACAATTTGTTACATTCTTGGGATACCGTGAAGCAGACAAATTATTTTCTTTTGCCCGTTACATGAAAATGCAGCAGTTTTCAAATGTTTTGCGTAAGACCGTTAATTCACTTTGCTCACATGTACTAGGAGTGTCAACGATATAATTTTATTGTTTGTGACGTCATTGTACGAACCACATTCTATGGCTGCAAATGGGGAGAAAAATTACTAACACCGAGCAACAAAAAATGCAGACTAACATAATCAAAATGAGTTAGATGTATTGACATGCAAAAACACTCATGAAAAATATTAACTGAGAATAGTTCATCTTTGATCATAATATCCACAGAAGTTATAGAGAGCCCATGACGATCATCTTGTCAGAGTATTATTACCATTGCCTGCAAAAGGTTAAAAAATTGACAATATTCAGTACCAGTCTATAGTATAGCTATAGCCACTGTAAAACTAACATGATTCCGATTCATCCTCTTTGAAGCTCTTTTTAGACATCGTCTGAAAATGTGAGGACATTAAATTTTTGCAATCAATTCATTATTCTGACTTGTTTGGTTTGTAATGATTCACTCAAACTGAATGTTGCTGCACTTGACAATTTTCGTTGCTTCCTCCACCAAATTTTGTAAGCATCTCTCACCTAAAATATGTTTTAAAGTATAGCCTTGAATATACACAATGTACAAACCTGCTTTGAGAGAGGTACAAACAAGATGAATATGATGATTCCTTGACTAGCAATGAAGATGGTCATGATGTAGGCAACGAAGAGTAAGTGAATGCTAAAGAAGAGCACGTTACCAATCCATGCTATACCCATCACTACTACCAATGTAGTGACCACCTTTATCCAGTATCTGCATGAATGCAGGTGACTTTATTTTACCAATAATCATATTAATACATACTTAGCTGCTTCATGTTGAAACTTATTTTCATTTTTTTCCTTGGCTACATGGTACAGTACAGCAATTGCCATGATCAAAAACCCGATATTGACCTATAAAATTAGATCATATAATTATATTTACAAACATAATATTGTCTAATGCCGTCGTAATGATAATTGACTAACCAGAATGATAAGAATGACAGGAGCAATGAAAGCCCAAATAAAGTGTGTGTCGTATCGCAACCAGCACCTACATGTCATGATATTGGTGAAATTCATTTCTATTTTTACATAACTATGCTTCTTACACTAGCCGTTCTTTATTATGAGTATTATATTGTCCATAATGGTGTCCAGTACTATCAGTGTTGACTAGGAATCCGAGAGGCACTACCACTAACGTGTATAGAAATGGTATTCCTGTGCACATACATGAATAAGAAGCAAGATAGATTCTTGTACATTTGTGTTTTCTAACCATAGCTTGATATAGTAAAAGCAATAATGTAACGCTTGATTTGGTGCTTGACAAACACTTTGACTAATACTAAGTACAAGACCACACCCTCCATTAGCATCCACATGAACACCACCAGGAACAGGTAGTGGAGCAACACAGCAATGGTTGAACAGACAGCCTGTGTGCAGGAGAGTGAATGATCAGTGAGAGGACAGGAGGACACTCTTTACCTCATTCTCATTTCTCTCCACACCCACTACAAACACGAGCTGGGCAGCAATCAAGTTGGCACACAACATACAGTGAATGTAGTTACGCATGTTCCACAGAGATCTGTCAGTGTTCAGTTAGTACATGATAACCATTTTAAAGAGACTATGACTAACTTTTGTAGTACAAATGTCAGAATAGTAGCCAACAGGAACACCAGTGAGATAGACACAAACACTTGTCCTATCACTGTCAATACCTTTTGATGTACTGGAGGAATCTAGTAAGAGAGGATGCAATCTCAAATTAATCAATGTATTTCCTACTTCAACACCAGGTCCAAGAAGAATGGCAAAGTGTGTGAGATGGTTACATGAACACATTACTGAGCCATTCTCATACTCCACTGTCATGCATCCACTAGTATTCCAGAAATTGGTCTTATTAACTCGATTGCTCAAGTCAACAAAAGCACATTCAACTGTGTCATTGTTCATTTTAGGAGGCAAGTCAAAGAATATGGTCACATTCTCTGTTAGGTTGCTGGTACGACAATCAGTGCAGCTGAGAATGGATGAGATAACTGGAGAGATTGGACTGAGTCGAGAAAAAATAACATTAATATTAGATTAATCGATAACTTGTTTTGGCTTACTCTCCTTCCGGGAGCACACTGGATATGTTTTTAAAATGGAATGAAGCAACAAACACTGGTGTACGTAGATTCAAGTGCAAGTGAAAATCTAACACTTTAATGCACTAGTGCAATATACCTGGTCTTTTCAAGTTCTCGAACAGCTCTCCAGGCAGACTAATGTAGTTATTGTCAACCTGTATCCCCAGTAGTCGACCACTGCCAGGAATCACTTCCCTCACTCTCAACACTACACAAAGTATAGCTCAATAAAACCATTTTAGCACGCACAATAATGCATAGCTACCTATGGATCCATCTTCTGAAAAAATAGTTATATTTCGTTTGAGATTGAGTGCTATCATGTCTAAAACATTCAACAGTAGAGGCTTAGAAGCACTCTATGAATATGGAAGACCTAGTGCAAATCTGTCACAAAATTCTTACTTTTATCGGAATTTTATTAACAATTTCAATAGCTGTCTGTAGTGAAGGATTTGACATGCTGACTTAAAATTTAATGTTCTCACCTTTGCAAAGGAAGTGTTAAACTGTTGTTTAATCGCTGATTGTGCCTGAAATGCACTCGTCAACACTTCCAGTCTTTGAGTGTTGTTAATGCTGTTTGGTGGTAGAATGAGTAGTGCCTTCAGACCCTCTTCTGCCTTTCCCATTGAAATCTGCACAGAGGTGACAATACTTCAGTAACTTATAATTACAGGAACTTTACAAAATTAAACGAGGACACTAAATTGGATGCTTTGCAAAGCCTGAAAGCATGACATCACTGAACGCATAGATTCTCTTAGTATTATAGCTGATTTTCATAAATAATATGAAAAATCACCTAAAATACCGAGAGAATCTATGTATCTTAAATCTTAAAATCAGGACAGTGTCCAGATTTGTATACACTTACCAGGTCCTCTGCTTTGCTTAGAGTAGTTTGGCATGGATCAGGCCCCCATGTACCATTGCATAGGCATTCACGAGTGACTACATTATAAGAAATTAAAATTAATAATACATGATTACTGAAACTAACCATTTTTTATTGGTATGTTTGGACAGGCTGATACACTTCTAGATTGTTCACATGCTAATGTCCGATTCCAAACACCTTGTTCTGCAGGACAGTACACTGAGCGAGTTGGTGATACCGAAATTTGAGTTGATGTTATGTGAAAAGCAGGTGTTGATACACCAGTCGAACTGGAAGAGACACTTGAATCAGATGATAAAATGTTGTCCATTGACAGAGAAGCCAATGATTGAGGCATTGAATGGTTCTTGATGCTTGAAGAGTAATCAGTCGAGATAGTAGAAGAAGGAGAAGGCATGATTGTTGAAGAGAGGTCAGTAGTGCTGCTGGTGTATATGGTTGATGAAGTGGGGTTCTCTACTGTTGTTGAGATGTGTTGCACAGTAGAGGAAGGAGTAAATGAGACTTGAGCGGTGCTAGAAAATTCGATTTCTTCATCAAATTGCATTATTGGTGATGTGTTAGGTGGCAAAGGAGAGCTGGGTGTTGTAATTGGCATCGAATCAATCATAGAAGAAAGGCATCTTGTACTTTGCAATTCTTCCTCCAAAAATGAAGAAAGTATATCAGTTGAGCAAGGGTGATCAAATTTGGCTGCATTAAAATTTATCACATTAATTTGATCAGAGTCAACTGAAAAACGGAATGTGTTAGATACAATTCTTCCTTGTTGCTGGCTATTAGCACAAAGTAAACTGTCATTAGCCACGTCCCTCCATACTGTACTCCAGTGAGCACGTATTCTATCTCCATAAGACTGAGTTGTATTGCCAATTGTTACACAATGACATTGATCTGCACAACTGATTTGAACACTAAACCGATAATTGTCTCTTTCAAAATCAGTGTAAGGTAGTGTAATATTCGGTTCATAGTTACAGCCTTGATCTGTGCACATAAAACATAAATACATATCTTGTTCTTATTATATATTTTTTGTATCACAGTACCTGTGTAAGCCAAAATCTGTATCCATTCGCTATAGACGCCATTGAGGATATGCCTTGTACTTAATACTACAGTAGGGCGAGGTCCACTGCATGATGCTAAACCAGTAGTGGTGTAAACAAGACCGAGGCCAAACCTGCAAAGAGACAATAGTTAATGCAAAACATTATTTCCAACTCACTTACGTTATACTCGGATGTGGCTGAGGATCGACCGTGCCAACCTGAATTAACGCCGACAACGCTGCACAGCAGATTACAATAAAAATTAGTGCTTTCGACATATTTCAACTGACACACAGCAATAAAATCTATGCAGCAGCGGCAAGTGTACAGTTCGCTGAATAATAATTATTATCGTTTGATAACATCGCCAAGATGTTAGTTAGTGTAAGACACGCCCTTGCAAGGAAAAACCGATTGTGACGCTGTTACATGAAACTACTAGCGATGTGCGTGGGCCGGGCATGGTCATGCGGCCGGAAATGTATCCACCTTTTTCAATTCAAAAAGTGGGAATTGTCTTGCGCGACGGTCTGAGTGCCGTTTCAGTGCCGGGCTAAAAACCACCCAAAGGTTTGCTGATTCCAACTAATTATGAAATTTAACTTGGACACAATGCTGTTTTGCTATGATCAATCAGTGCTAGTCTAGATAAAAACCCCCCAGCAATTTGGTAATTAAAAAAGTATTTTCATAGTCAAACAGTTTGCAATGTTAGTTAAACTTGGAGAATGCCTCTGAACAGCACTTACAAAGATAATAACAGTTTAGGTAAGTGCAAACGTGCTCCAAAGTCGCGCAAAGCTGGAGTGTCATGCTAACTGGCCTGTTCGCCATGTACTGCAATAAGCAAATAGCTGGTCGAACGTCCGTTATAGACATTTTTGTGGATCTGGCTGGTCGTAGTTTGCTTCAATAAGTATGCCGAACAGGTCAGTGTAGCCCAGGCTGTCGTGTCATACTCAAGATTTGCACCTATGCTACGAAGTGCGCAAGAGCGCCGCTGTAACCAGGAAGCCGGCTTTGTAATGTAAATTAGTGGAGAACAAAATCACACAGTCACCGCCACAAAACCCGTTGTAACTCAGTCATTTTAGCACCGATTCTAACGAAATTTAGATTTGTGTGCTGCTAAAAGTTAGCAGAAGCCACCTAAAACAACTAGTAATTGATTCAGACAGTTTAAACTTTTTAGTGCACATCGCTAATGAAACTTGAGATATAATAATGCCTGCCTAACTGCCTTATCATGCTACTGAGCTGCTTCATTGCAGCCTGAATCGGTACTAAAATTTTCCGAAGAATAGCAAACATAAGACGAAAATATCGAGCTCAGCCTTCAGTGCAGCAGACAACGATACAGAGCTAGTTCCTCCTCTCAGAATGCGATGTACAGTAGTTTCAATCCTGAGACCAGCTGCGGCACTGAGCAGCACTTCCGCTGCAGCTGTGCTGAAATCAGACTAACATGCCCAGGCTATACAAAAGTAGCACTCAGAACTAAACTGAGCTCTTCTTCTTCTTTATCTATTGATAACAAGATAATTAAGTGTTCTTCAGGACTCTGCATGCTGTGAGGACGGTGACATCATAGTTTTAAAGTTAAGGCATGCAGCAGATTAATTGTCTATGATGAACTCATTGGTGACAGCTATACATGTTTTTGAATCCAGCCAGCATGCAAAGCTATAAAATAATGAATAATAATAGCTATATACTTGCATGAGGCAACATGGTTCATTTGAAAACTTGTTGACATTATTTTGAAGTTGTTCGATTCTATTATTGCCAATGCATGTGCATCAACAGCCAAATCTTCTCAATAGAGAAGCAGAGGCAAAAAGTGAGCAGGGTTGTCTAGAGCTATAGAACAATAGCATCAAGTTGATGCTATAATTATATCTACAAAACTATATAAACTGCATGCATGCATGCATGTTTATGATTGATGACAACTGAAATGTTACTTTTGCACACATGCTGCAGAACGATTTTAACATGATCCTCATAATAATTCCATTAATTGCTACACAGATTCTGACTAGTAATTGTATTTGTCAAAATATAATAGCAAGCTCTTCGTTCACATGATCACACACCCCTGTCCTATGGGCTATAGTTTGATCTATAGCCCATAGGACAGTTTTCTTTTGTCCTAGGACAGTTCTCGTTTTGTCGTTGGTGTATTTTAGTCCCAGGACAGTTTCCCTCAGAATGTCTTAGTCCTAGGACAGTTTCCGTTAGTTTATTTTGTCCTAGGACAATAATTATTTTATTGTGTCGGCTATACTTAGGACAAAAACCGTCGATCTAATTTTGTCCTAGGACAAAATTCGTCAATCAATTTTTATCCTAGGACAATTATCATCAGCTTGAAGTTTGTCCCATGGGACAATTTTAGTCTGACGGATTTTGTCCTAGGACAATTTTCCGACAGGACAGATATCATCGTTGTGATCAGAACAAGACGAGGCATAGATAAGGGTCCGGCCGACCTCAGCAGCACCTGCCGCGGCATCTCAGACTCGTACTAGCGTCTATGAAGAGAACAAGCTTCTAACATACGAGTGGAGGCCGACTGGAGAGACAACGTAAGTCCTGTACTAGCTAGCTACATAAAAGAAAGGTCACGTAGGGCGGGGTATTTCCGGATCGACACGGGGTAATTTTGGACACTCGGGTTCTGTTCGCTGCAGAAGGGCCATGGACTGGCTATCGTAGAGTAATGAACATAGTACGGTGTATCATTTTTTCTCCGTTGATAGCGACAATTTATCTTGTGTATCGGCAAAAATGCTTTTCTTTCACCAGCCACATTGCCACGACATCCTGTTTCAATTTCCGTATACTATCAAAGCTTAGGTCCGTATTATTCACTTCAGTTAATGTATTATGAACTTCTACTCGGAGTCCTGACTTCCACAAACTAGATTTTCACTTGGTCGACCCAGGGAAGCAAACTTCAGCCTATTAGCTATCGTTTTAGCTTAAAATGTTGCAAAAAGTCTGTTCCAAAACGCACTTCAAAGTCGCGACTATCGCCCAATTGCTAATGTATTAGTTGATGTAAAAATGTGATTTTTATTGATTTTTGAGTGACTGTAACTAAAAAAGTAACCTCGATTTTGAGTTGGTCGACCCCAGGTCTAATAGCACAGGGTCTGACGATTTAAATGGTGTGTTCAAAATTGAAATCCAAAGAAAAAAGTCTGTTCCACTTTTGAGGTGAAGTTTGGTATAAGAAACAAGTTTTTTTCGGGAAGAAATAAAGCACAGCAGTTGCGTTTATGACAGTTTGAGCATGGTTTATTCTGTTTAAACTGCAGCGCGATTATCTCAGACTATCCCTAGACTGTCTAGAAACTAGTACTAGCATTTCTAGTTAAGCGAAGGCTCAGGAGAGAGCCAGAAGTCACTCATGACCACCATTCTCTATTAGCTTTGATATTGTCGCACTGCTTACTTTCTGTTCTGAAAAGAACATTGTTACAGGTAATACATAAGCTTAAGCTTCTTAGCATAGCTATAGACGATCATGTTGGAACAGTGGACGTCTGCTACAAGCGTTTGTAGAGCTGTGAAGTTGCCTACCTGTACCATGCTAGCGAACGACTACAACGCTTTTAATTCAGAGCGAAGGAAGCAGACGTTCTAGACACACCAATAGGAGTCCTTTTCAGTACCACAGACGCTACTGGGACTAGTAGAACTGTCCAAGAAGACGCACACTGAACTATGATTCAAGGTGACCTTCACGGAATGGAGTGGTTGTCTTTAGCAACCCGTTATATTCATCGTGTTACATTACAAGTAAATCGTGTTCTGTGCATAAACGTAATTCTGTGTGATGTCTTGTATTTCTGGTGATGATGTATTATCGCGTTATTGAGTTCATGTGGCGTGTGTGCTCTATCGAGTGCAGATATGTATTGCGATGATCTTGTCGTGGCAGGATGACGTGTTCGCTTTACAGAAAATTAAGGTGTCCCTTTTAGTAGGTAGAGGTTCCACTGTACTCGTAGATAGCAGTGTCTGTTTCTAAGAGACTGTTTGATGCTAATCAAAAATTGACATTTTGTGTTTGCAGAAATTCTTTGCTTGTTTGTTGGCAAAAGTTGCTCCTCAAGTTGGTGTCAAGACCTTCAGTTCCTCACAGATCAGTACCATTCCAGAGGAGGTTGGTACATGAATTATTACACTGAAGTTGTCATGTTTCCTATGACATGCCAAATTCTCTGGAAGAGTAGCTACATGTGTATTATGTATCCTGTCATTGTTTTCATGATTTAATGCAGTTTTCATAAACTTAGCTGACTACAGTATGTGACAAAATACTCTGATCCATGTAAGATTGCATGCACCAAACTTCAACCATCTCACAGAGACAACCAAACAGCTCACAACTTGCTTTGAAGCAGCACTCCTGTATAGCCACTGACTCTCATTGCCAAAGTCAGAACTAAGTTGAATGTGCCAAGTATACCGCTTGCATGTGATCACAGGAGTCAAGACGTTTCAGATATACTTTTGCAAGTGTACACTGCTATAAATTTCAATAAATTTCCGGTTTTTTTCGCTGGTCAAATATTTCGTTAGCCGAATTTTGGCTGGGTCTAATTTTCGTCACAGGGCCACGTCACATAACTTTTTAAATAGGCAAAAAGAATTTTTCGAAATCTAATTTTCGACCCGCACCAGCCGTTCGAAAATTAAATCCACATGAAAATAACCGGCTATACGGTAGTTGTGTTTTTAACAAGTTATTTGTTGCATGGAATTTTTATATCATGATTTATTTTGTGGATCCTAGCTAAGCTGAGTACTCAAACAGACGATTTTGAAACTTGAGCATGTAGAGCAGGCATCAAGACTCACACGTCTGTAACAAGCGTAGAATCCACAAGTGACTACATCCACAAGTAAACCACCTACGTGTAGGAATGTGTCCACATGTGCATACAATATGTGTAATTCAGTGTGTACTTAGCACTTGCACTTGACTCAGACAATCGTCACATTTCGTGTGTGTTTCTGTGTTTATAATTCTTTTTTGCTGTCTCCTGCAGCAAGAGGCATATGAGAATGATCAATTGATCTATCATGGAGCCCTTAAGGCAAGGATATCGTCACTCCTATTGGACGGTATCGATGCTGTGGTGCCTCGTCTTGGTGAGATCAGCCTGCCAGTGCTGACAAGGGCATTGCTAGCTCTGATAAGACTTACGAGGTACGTTAGCACCAATACTGTAGATCTGGGTATTAGACAGGCCCATAAAGATTTAATCTGGTCAGATTCTAGTCATACGGTCATACAGCGTTTGGTATAAAAACTGTCAAATTTTACTATGAGAATGGATTAGCGTGAGTTATTTTTGACAAAAATTAAAAAGTTTATTCTTCCATTTATTTCTATCTTAAAGACAGTAACGAACACCAATTGCCGCTGTAGAAACACTCTCGGAGAAAGTAACATGACAGAAACATGATCTGATGACGTATACGCCTGTACTGCCATGGTCACAATGTATAAAATATCTCTCGTGCTGGTCATGTTTACATTCCCGAGAAGTGTTCTACAGTGGTAATTGGCATTCGATACTCTCTGTAAGATATTTACTCCTGGCTCTGTGGTTATTATGGTAGTTGCATATGTGGCTCCATTTTGTGTACAGTACACAACGTTGCTGACTATGTTGTTTCATTATATTTTAGATATTTGAGGGCAGTCGTCATGAAGTCCTTCATGATATCGACCAGGAGAGAGGTCGTCAACTGATCAGTGATTGGATCACTCAGAGATTGAGCTAGAGGGATGATGGAAGATCTACCAAGATGGAAATATCTGTAGACCATTCATAAACTATGCATTCATGTACCAATAGAATTCGAATGGTTAATTTAAAATTTTAGTCTTCATTGTCAGTGTTTTTGCTAGGATTTGAAAACCAAGTGGGTGAATTGACACTACATGTACATACATGTAGTGTCAATTCACTCAATGTGAATATCATTAACAAGTGCTGTGGTTTGGAGGTCAAAATAGCTCAACCATTATTGGTCTTGATCGATAATCATCACTGGGATTGCAGCAGGTTCGTTGTACACTTTTTGTGACGTCATCGTACCAGCCACACCCTCCTGCAGCAAAGTTATGGGGCATGGCGGAACTTGATCTTAGAGCAGAACGAGGAGCTCCTGCGCCTCGTACTAGCGTTTATCAAGGAAACAAGCTATACTCGTACGAGTGGAAACCGGCAGCAGGAGAGATAAGGTTAGGTTTTACACGTCAAAACGTAGTCAACTACCCAGTAGTAGACAGCAAAGCCGAAGGCTCTCTCAGCATAGATTTCAAGCATTATAATTTTGCTTCTTGTAGAGCCTTGTTGTACATTGGTCATGGCATAGTAGAGTACATGGACCGTCATGAAAAGCTAGCCAATCACTTAAAAGACAAAGGCATTCTCACCTTTGGACTTGACTATGGTAAGAGATCTATACATTTATGTGACTTTATTATTTTCTTCACCAGTTGGTCATGGTCGTAGTGAGGGAATAAGAATCGATGTTGACTCATTTGATAGTTATGTTCAAGACATTGTGTCGTACATGAACGATATGAAGCAGCTATATCCATCACTACCTCTGTTCTATATGGGACACTCTATGGTATGGTTTACTTTTAAGAGATCTTGCAACAACTAAAAATGAGAAGAGATATCACATGCACCATTGAATTGGTTGTGCAGATGATCGCTTCTCATTTTCCGCGTTGCAAGATCTCTTCAATGCACATGTAAATGTATATTGATGCATACGTAAGGGACACAATCTCAATCTCCTAGCTATATCTGTCGATGATAAATGTATGGCAGTTCTATAACTGGTATGGCTGGGTGCTTAATTATTCATGCTGTTGCTACTACACACAGGGTGGTTTGATAGCAGTGACAGCCACACTCTCTCATCAGGACATGTTCACAGGACTAATACTCAGCTCACCTACTCTATACAGCAATGTTGGATCCATTGGAGTAAGTGGCTACTTACTAATAGAACCGCAAATGAAAAAAAATTAATTTTAGAATTCTGTGAAACATAACAAAAACTGGTGTTGTTAACATGCACACGAGATTATACTGCCGGCTGTCAATCAAAAACATGCCGTATTTCCGTTCTGTCTACTTCTCTGGGCTCTCTACTACCCTTGAGCACTTCATGTGTTGAGCACATTAGCTGGCTGTCCAGTATAAGTACACAAATCAAAAGCAAGTTGCTGCTGTACAAAAAGCAAGGATTTGTGTTTGTCAAATTTTTACGGGGTCCAACTCTCACATCTCAGTGGCATAAAAATGACACAGGTGTGAGGGATGGACTATTTCTGATAAAAATGTGTGACAATGCTTTTACTAATCTTGTTCTTCGATGTAGAAATTCTTAGCTCGGCAGTTGGCTCGTGTTGCTCCTCATCTTCTTGTCAAATCCTTCAGTTCTTCTCTGAATACCACAGTACCTGAAGAGGTTCGCATTCTCTGTACTTTCTCATGGATTTCAGTAAAGTTCACTAAAAAGAGTTTAATTTATATAAAGTTCTTGTGCACATTAAGACTTTTGTTGTCGTATAGATACAAGCCTTTGATAAGAATCCTTTGATCTACCATGGAGCAATCAAGGCAAGGATAGCTTCACTGCTGATTGATCAGGTTGATGCCGTGATACCTCATCTCGGTAAGATCAACTGCCCAGTGCTCATCATTCATGGCTCTGAGGACACCTTGGTGCCCATTGAGGCATCTCACATGGCTTTGAATTCTATTAGCAGCTCTGATAAAGTTTTGGAGGTAAGTTAACTGTTTGAAATGCATCGTGCACAAAGGTGTGTGCGCGTGTGCGTGTGTGCTCATGGTAACTTGAAACCTTGTTAATTATTATTATCAGTTATGAAGAGAATTGATTCTACAACTGTCTAGGTTAACTATCCTGATTAGAAAGGAGTCTTGATTATACAAGCAATCATATGCAGTGTACACATTACAATTGATGACCTTATTTGGGGGCTTCACTGTAGTATGAAGGAAAAGTTTCATACAAGCAGTTAAAAACACCTTTGGGCTCTAAGCTTCTGATATGCTAGTAAAAATGCATGTTTTGTGTTGTACAAATTTTTTAGATATTTGAGGGCAGTCGTCATGAAGTCCTTCACGATAAAGATCAGGAGAGAGGTCGCCAATTGATCGGTGACTGGATTACTCAGAGACTGAGTTCTTGAGTAAAGAATGCATTAATTCCTAAACCAAGCTGCTCGTCAAAGATCATGAAAATTAATAATACAGAATAATTTCAATTTCCTTCAAAAGTACTGTCATTATTATACTTAAAGAAAATAAAAAGATTTCTAACGAAATCAAAAGGATGTAGGGATAAAGAAATCTGTTACTGGTCCACAATGTAAACCAACAAGGAGCAAGCATGGAATGGTAACACGATTGACTTGCTAACAGACCATAGATCCCTACATCAGTGGCTGTACATAACATTTTGACTATACTATAATTATTTTGTCACAAGCTAAATGCATGTCAGGTGTCAGCCAATAGCAACTAGCAGAACTGCTGTAGTCAGCCACTGATGTAGGGATCTATGGTCTGTTAGCAAGTCAATCGTGTTACCATTCCATGCTTGCTCCTTGTTGGTTTACATTGTGGACCAGTAACAGATTTCTTTATCCCTACATCCTTTTGATTTCGTTAGAAATCTTTTTATTTTCTTGTTTGTGTCCTTTTTTCTTTTACAGTGAGTTTCAAATTTTTGGTGCAGTTCAAATTCGGCAATAATGTATCTCTTTTTTGTTTCCATCATTGGTTTGGTTTGCTTTCTTAACAATTGCTTTTTAACTTGTAGCTCTTATAAATACTGAAACTAGCTCATGCATTCATGCATACTGAAGCCTGGATGCACAGCATACGAGCCCCGCCCACTCTGGTTTAGAATTTTCTGCATGGCTGTGATACTATCTGGCAAGCAGCAGAACGGTGATACTACACGAGCTTACTCTGTGAGTTGTTCTTCGAAGACTCCAGACGCCAATATGCGCTCTCCATACGGCGATACTCTACAAGTGTGTTTGGTCACGTGCGTATTACGTAATCACAATAATGGCGTCAAACACTTAGCTGACAACTGTTCGTGATCGTGAGCTCGTCAAATGTATATCGTCGTTTCGCTAAAAACTAAGTTCAAAAGGCACATGCCAGGAGAATTTCACGACTGTTCGTGGGTGTTTTGGTCTCGGCATTGCCCGCGTAAAGGCGCTAGGCGAGTGGAAGAAAGAAAGAAAGAAGAAGAAGAAAACGAAGATGACGAAAGTCGATTTTCACCGTTTCCAGGTTCGTCACTTTAGTAACAATTTCGAGCAATCTCCTTGCTACTGTAAGATGGGGCAACGCCAGAGAGCAGATCTAAGTGTCTTTGGACGTATACAATTCATCACCAGGCGAAATATCAGCGTTTGAACGCTAATACATTGTATGTAGCCGCCATCTTTTTTTCTCGTTCATCCCTACATAGGGAGTCACTACCGTGCCTCCCTAATTTATACTACAGAGATAAAAATTTATGAGGAACAAGTTCTGCCAGACAGTACACATTACAAGGAACATGAGCATAATTATTATTGATTCTTCTACAAAATGTCCCTCATAGTAAAATTATCCACGTTTGCATTTGTTACATAATGCTTAAGAGTATCAATGTTCCTTGCTGCATGGATGATATAAAAATTATCATTGCGAAAAACTAAGAACTAACCTGACTTCAGTTCGTGTCTAGGGCTCTTGTCACGAGGCAATGTCTACACACACAGAAAATAGATTTTGATGTTATTTTCGGAGCTGACCATCAGTTTTGTTTGCAGTGATTCACTCAAAGTTGCTGCTCTTGGTCTTGATTTTTTTCTTTCCTTTCTCCAACAATTTTTGTAAGCATCTCTCACCTAAATTATTGATTCATGCCTGCATAAATAGCATCATTACAGTTTGGTATATACCTGCTTTGAGAGAGGTACAAACAAGATGAATATGATGATTCCTTGACCAGCAATGAAGATGGTCATGATGTAGGCAACAAAGATTAGGTTGACATCAAAGAAGAGCACATTACCAATCCATGCTATACCCATCACAAATACCAATGTAATGATCATCTTAATCCAATGCCTGAGAAGGATAATAATTACAGTACCACATGCAGCTAAGGATTTATGATTAAACTTACTTAGCTGTTTTGAGGCTTAACTTAGTTGTCTCTCTTGCTCGACGGTGCATTATAACCACAGCTATAATCAGAATCACAATGTTGACCTAGAGAAATTAACCCAACCATCCACTTCCAAAATGATGCATGCTCTTAAACTAACCAGAATGATGAGAATGACTGGAGCAATGAAGGTCCACACAAAGTGTGTGTCATATCGCAACCAACAACTGCAGTAAAATGAAATTGTGCGATTTATTCAGTATGCTTCTTGCTTACGCTATCAATCTTCCATCTCTATCATAATATCCATAATGGTTTCCAGTACTATCAGTGTTGACTAGGAATCCGAGTGGAACTACCACTAACATGTATAGAAATGGTATTCCTGTGCACATGAAAATATGCATTATGCTCATAATTCCATTAATTTACTAACCGTAGCTTGATAGAGTGAAAATGATAATGAAACGCTTCATTTGGTGTTTGATGAACACTTTGACTAGTGCTACATACAAGACCACACCCTCCATTAGCATCCACATGAACACCACCAGGAACAGGTAGTGGAGCAACACAGCAATGGATGAACAGACAGCCTGTGTGCAGGAAAGTGAATGATCAGTGAGAAGACAGTAGGACACTCTTTACCTCATTCTCAGTTCTCTCCACACCCACTACAAACACGAGCTGGGCAGCAATCAAGTTGGCACACAACATACAATGAATGTAGTTACGCATGTTCCACAGAGATCTGTCAGTGTTCAGTTAGTACATGATAACCATTTTAATGAGACCATGACTAACTTTTGTAGTACAAATGTCAGAATAGTAGCCAACAGGAACACCAGTGAGATAGACACAAACAATTGTCCTATCATTGTCAATATTGCCTGATGTGCCAAAGGAATCTATTTCAGAACACATGTACATGTAATTTGATATTGTGTTGTCAAAACAGGAAGTACGTAGTCACAACTTACCTCTGCACCTGGACTCAGAAGAATGGCAAAGTGTGTGAGATGGTTACATGAACACATTATTGAGCCGTTCTCGTATTCCACTGTCATGCATCCACTGGTATTCCAAAAATTAGCTTTGTTTACTCCACTACTACAATTAATTAGCACGAGATAATTCTCATCAAATATCTGCAAATTCTGATGTACCTCAAGTCAGCAAAGACACATTCTCTTCTACTATTGTTCATTCCTGGAGGCAAGTCAAAGAGTATGGTCACATTCTCTGTTAGGTTGCTGGTACGACAATCAGTGCAGCCGAGAATGGATGACAAAACTGGAGAGATTGGACTGCATGAGTTGAAAAATAGTTACATACACATCATCAAAATGTAGCCTTACGTTCTTCCTGGAAGCAGACGAGAGATGTTTTTGAAGTAGAAAGAGGCCACAAACACTGAAAAGAAAAGGACACCTAGTTGTATACTATAGCACTATCAATAAAAACCTGATTTTTTCAAGTTCTCAAACAGTTCTCCAGGCAGACTAATGTAGTTGCTATCAACCTCTATTCCTTCTACTCGACCACTACCAGGAAACACTTCTATTATTCTCAGAACTGCAGTAATACAGTAAGTTACTGTTTATCATCCAAATATGTAACTTACCTATAGATCCATCTGCTGAAGTTATAGTTACACTGCGTTTGAGACCAAGAGCTATCATGTCTAAGATATTCAGCAACAAAGGCTCAGGAGCACTCTAAAATCAAATAATTATTAATATGTCCAAATCAATACAGCACATTTATATACCTTAATTGGAATTCTGTCAACAATTTCAATAACAATCTGAAACAATTGATCGAAGTAATTAATAGAATTCTATATTATTCATTTATTATAGATCTACCTGTGCAATGGATTCATTAATTCGCTCTTTAATTTCTGAATGCTTTAGGAATGCACTCTTCAACACAACCAGTCTCTGAGTGTTATTGATACTGTTTGGTGGTAGATCAAGTAACTGTTCAAGACCTTCTTCAATGTTACCATCTGAAATCTGAATACAGGCCATAGACATGTGTTTGTAACAATTATATACATACCAACTTCTCCACATGACCGATAGTTGCTTGACAGGGATTAGGGGCCCATGTTCCATTACAACGGCATTCACGAGTGACTATACAAAAATTTACATTTTTTGCAAATTGCACATGATCAGAATGTTTACTAACCATTACTGCCTGAACAGATTTGATGCACTTTAGCAAATTCACACGCTATGGTCTGATTCCAAATCCCTTCAGCCGGACAGAATAATGGAGTTAAATTTGGTGTTACTGATGGCAATGATTCAGAGGTTCTTGTTGTGAATACGAGAGTATGTAAATGATCAATTGACATAGATGGATCTTCTCTTGTCGACAAAGCTACATAATCTTCAGTGGTAAATGCTTCTTCAATTGTAGAACTTGGAGAAGGCATTGTCATGGATGAAATAAGACTGATCTCTGTTGACATGGAACTATAAATGCTGTAAGACTCAACGATAGTATTCGAAATTGATTCTGTATACTGAGCCAATTGATCATAAGTACTACTAGAAAATTCTTCAGTAGGCAAGGATGTAGCACTGGTGGGCAAGGATGTAGCACTGGTGGGCAAGGATGTAGCACTGGTGGGCAAGGATGTAGCACTGGTGGGCAAGGGTGTAGCACTGGTGGGCAAGGATGTAGCACTGGTGGGCAAGGATGTAGCACTGGTGGGCAAGGGTGTAGCACTGGTGGGCAAGGATGTAGCACTGGTGGGCAAGGATGTAGCACTGGTGGGCAATGGTATAGCACTGGTGGGCAAGGATGAGGTGCTACTGAAGAATGTAGTTTGAATTGAGCTGGAGGAATAAGTGTTTGGACTGAAGGATGGATCAGCAGAAGGTTCAATCGCACAACTATTTGTAACTGAGAGAGGTGATTCATTGCCATCAGGACAAAATGTCGTGTTGTATCCTGAAACTGTATTACTATGCTGGTTACAACTGTCGGTATTTTCTGTTACAGTTCCATCAGTAATTGAAAAAGGTTTAGTCACGTAAAATACGTTTCGAAAGCTTGAAGCACAAAGAGCATATGATGGGCTACTGGCAGAATCATTGCACAATGCAACACCAATAGACCATTGGTCTACTAGTCCAAAGGTGCCTTGGGGTGCAACACAGTGACATGAACTGCCACAACTTAGCTCAATTCTGAATTCATATCGTTCACTGTTGGCGTTTTGTACATCATTCACTGTTATCATCTGTTCCTCAATGCTGCAGTTACCTAATACAGAGAAAGAATGAAGTGAGTGAGACTTGGAAGTGCGATGATAAGTTAAGTTATACCTGTGTAAACTCTGACAGCTTTCCAACCATCAACGGTCCCACCAGACCCCTGTCTCTTCCTCAAGCTCAGTGTGACAGTTGGTAAGGGGCCATTGCACTCTACTGCACTGGTATAGATCAGACCAAACCTGCATTAGGATGGGACTATTCACGGCATGCACGATAGAAGAGGCCGAGATTGCAGTCTGGACTTACGAGATTTGGCGTGTATCTGAACGGTTACCATGAACGAGCAATAAATGGGTACACAAAGCCAGAAAGACAAACACCATACTAGCCAGACTTGCCATTGGGCATCGTGCGTGTGCTGTTCCGTAGTAGCGTGGTTTATCACCGTTTATGGCGGCAGATGGTTGTATTTCCTGTGTCGGTCACACCTTAAATACTGTAGCTAGACCGCACTCTCAAGGCTCGGCTTTCACTAGCGAATACTCGTAGTTTTAGTGACGCGAGAAGAAAAATCACAGTGCAAAAAACTAATGATAAAAATTCACTAACAAAGTAACAGCAGCAACCACTAAATGATGCAAAATGCAGACTAGACTAAAATGAATTGACATACAAAACACTCATGAAAACAAGTTTTAACTGAGAAAATTCATCTTTGATGATAATATCCACAATGCCCATGACTATCATCTTGTCTGAGTATTATTACCAGCATTGCCTGCAAATTAAAAAATGACTATCGTCAGCAGCTGGCCACTGGACAACTCACATGACTCCAATGTATCCTCCTTGAAACTCTTCTTAGACATCTTCTAAAAAATTAATAAAAATTATGAGGACATTACATTTTTGCAATAGCTATACTATTCATCATTCTAACATTTTTGGTTTGTAACGACTCGCTCAAACTCAATATTGCGCCACTTGACAATTTTTGTTGCTTCTTCCACCAAATTTTGTAAGCATCTCTCACCTAAATTGTTTTAAAAGTAACACATGAACATGCAAATGTACAAACCTGCTTTGAGAGAGGTACAAACAAGATGAATATGATGATTCCTTGACCAGCAATGAAGATGGTCATGATGTAAGCAATGAAGAGTAAGTGAATGCTAAAGAAGAGCACATTACCAATCCATGCTATACCCATCACAACTACCAATGTAGTGATCACCTTTATCCAGTACCTGCATGAATGCAGGTGACTTTATTTTACTAATAATCATATTAATACATACTTAGCTGCATCAGGGTTAAACTTATTTTCATTCTTTTCTTTGGCAACATGGTACAGTACAGTAATTGCCATGATCAAAAATCCAATGTTGACCTATACAATTAGAGCAAATTTATTTTTACTTAAAATATTGACTGATGTTGTTGTATTGAAAATTGACTAACCAGAATGATAAGAATGACAGGAGCAATGAAAGCCCAAATAAAGTGTGTGTCGTATCGCAACCAGCACCTACATGTCATGATAATGGTGAAATTTATCTCTGTTTTTACATAACTATGCTCCTTACGCAAGTCGTTCTTTATTATGAGTGTTATATTGTCCATAATGGTGTCCAGTACTATCAGTGTTGACTAGGAATCCGAGAGGAACTACCACTAACATGTATAGAAATGGTATTCCTGTGCACATACATGAATAAGAAGCAAGATAGATTCTTGTACATTTGTATTTACTAACCATAGCTTGATATAGTAAAAGCAATAATGTAACGCTTGATTTGGTGTTTGACAAACACTTTGACTAATACTAAGTACAAGACCACACCCTCCATTAGCATCCACATGAACACCACCAGGAACAGGTAGTGGAGCAACACAGCAATGGTTGAACAGACAGCCTGTGTTCAGGAGAGTGAATGAGTGAGAGGACTGGAGGACACTCTTTACCTCATTCTCGGTTCTCTCCACACTCACTACAAACACGAGCTGGGCAGCAAACAAGTTGGCACACAACATACAGTGAATGTAGTTACGCATGTTCCACAGAGATCTGTCAGTGTTCAGTTAGTACATGATAACCATTTTAATGAGACCATGACTAACTTTTGTAGTACATATGTCAGAATAGTAGCCAACAGGAACACCAGTGAGATAGACACAAAAACTTGTCCTATTGCTGTCAACATCTTCTGATGTGCTGGAGGAATCTAGGAAGAGAGGATGCAATCTGAAATTAATCAATGTATTTCCTACTTCAACACCAGGTCCAAGAAGAATGGCAAAGTGTGTGAGATGGTTACATGAACACATTACTGAGCCATTCTCATATTCCACTGTCATGCATCCTCTGGTATTCCAGAAATTGGTCTTGTTAACTCCATTGCTCAAGTCAACAAAAGCACATTTAACTATGCCATCATTTATTCTTGGAGGCAAGTCAAAGAGCATGGTCACATTCTCTGTTAGGTTGCTGGTACGACAATCAGTGCAGCTGAGAATGGATGAGATAACTGGAGAGATTGGACTGAGTCGAGAGAAAACAAAATTTAAGATTTGAATCATCGATAACTTGTTTTGGCTTACTCTCCTTCCGGGAGCACACTGGATATGTTTTCAAAATGGAATGAAGCAACAAACACTGGTGTAGAGATGCAAGTGCATGTGAAAATCTAACACTTGAATGCACTAGTGCAATACCTGGTCTTTTCAAGTTCTCGAACAGCTCTCCAGGCAGACTAATGTAGTTATTGTCAACCTGTATTCCCAGTACTCCACCACTGCCAGGAAACACTTCCTGCACTCTCAACACTGCACAAAGTAGCTCAATAAAACCATTTTAGCACGCACAATGATGCATAGCTACCTATGGATCCATCTTCTGAAGAAATAGTTATATTTCGTTTGAGATTGAGTGCTATCATGTCTAAAACATTCAACAGCAGAGGCTTAGAAGCACTCTATGAGTATGGAAGACCTATAGTGCAAATCTGTCACAAATTTCTTACTTTTATCGGAATTGTATTAACAATTTCAATAGCTGTCTGTATAGTGAAGGAATTGACATGCAAACTTAAATGTCTTTAAAGTTGCACCTTTGCAAAGGAAGCGTTAAACTGTTCTTTAATCGCTAATTGTGCCTGAAATGCACTCGTCAACAATTCCAGTCTCTGTGTGTTGTTGATACTGTTTGGTGGTAAATCAAGTAACTGTTGAAGACCTTGTTCAACATTCCCTTCTGAAATCTATGTAAGTACGTGAAAATTTAAGCAAAGACGTAAAAAACAATTATTTATTACATGTACATACCAATTTCTCTACTTGGCTGATGTTCTCCTGGCAGGGATTAGGGCCCCATGTCCCATTACAGAAACACGTCCGTGTGGCTATATGCGTAGTTCATGATATCTATAACCCAGTGCACTATAATTGCTACTAACCATTGCAGCTGATTATGGCTTGATGTACTCCACAAGCTAGCGTCTGGTCCCAATTTTCTTGTGCAGGACAGAATACTGTTGATGGAGTTGGAGTCAAACTTTCTGATTGTGAAAAACTCGGCGTGATTTGGATTGACATGAGATACGTTGTTGATAGCACAAGAGAAGCAGATTTTGAGTCAAGAGTGGTTTGAGCTTGTTTCATTGTAGAACTTGCCGATAGAGATAGTGCCGCTGATGAGGAGTGGTAGATCTCTGTTGTTGATGTGGGGAGAAATTGCTGGATGGTGACAGATTCTGTAGATTGAGTGGTAAGCAAGAGTTGATAAGTAGACATAGGCAAGGAGGAAAAACTCGGCGTGATTTGGATTGACAAGAGAGAAGTGGTTGTTGATAGCAAAGAATTTGAGTCTAGAGAGGTATGTGCTTGTTGGATTGTAGAACTTGCCGATAGAGACAGTGTCGCTAATGAGGAGTGGTAGATCTCTGTTGTTGATGGGTGGGAAAGTTGCTGAGATTTGGTAAATTCAGTGATAAGTGAGAGTTGATTAGTAGACATGGGCAAGGTATGTGAAATGGAAGACTCAATTACACAACTTGAGGAGGAAAAGCTTGGTAAAACAGATCCACCTTCGGGACAAAACATTGTGCTGTCAGATGTTTCTTCATCACTGTGATGATCACAATATTCATCTTCTCCATCATAATATTCAGCTCCATCAAAAATATGAAAAGCTTTAGTCACATAAAGTGTATCTTGTGAATTTGAAGCACAAAGGTGATACGGGCTGCTGACAGAGCTGTTGCAGAAAACATTGCCATCATTCCATTCCTGTACAAAACCAAAGGTGCCTTGCGGTACAACACAGTGACAAGAACTGCTGCAGCTAAGCTCAATCCTGAATTGATATACTACAGCATTTTGACCATGAACATCACTAATACCGATATTTATAAGCTGTTCTTGGTTGCTACAATTGCCTATGAAAGCATACAATAATATATAATTATACAATCACTTTAACCCTTTGCCCACCCAAACTATTCTTCTGTTCCTAGTATAATGTCTGATTGGAACTCCCTCTCACATGATAATTACTATTCATCAGAAATACAAAAAGCTTAATTATAATATTTGATTTTCAGTCTTTCTTTTTGGGACACACTTGTTATTTGAGTTTTTCTTACACAAAATCAAATATTATAGACGATAAAATATTCGGGTCACCTGTGTAAACTCGGACAGTTGTCCAATTTCCAACCGCATCTGTTCTAAGCAAAATCTGTCTTATGCTCAGTATAACAGCTGGAAGAGGGTCGCTGCACCCTACTGTACTGGTATAGACTAGACCAAACCTGTACAAATAGAAAATATGCAGGAATGCCGGGCACATGCATCAGTGTTAGGCTACACTCACGAGATTTGGATAGCTTTTTGACTGAATGATGCTATGAAACAGGAGCAGGCGAAGAAGACAAGCAATAGACTCGGGGCCATAGTCCAGACAAAAAACCGCTTTCTAGAGCTATTTGCCGACTGTCTTGATGATTTACAAGCAGTACTAGTTTTAACTAGCTATGCCTCGAAGTATATATTTCTGACACCAAAGCATGTGCCTTATTGTATTTATTTCCATATCGTGTATTCAATACAAGTTTACCACTTTTTAAGAATCTACGCTTCAAAGAGAGCTTTGGCCTTTGCAGGTACGCGGTGCAAACGAGCCCCGCCCACATTCCATTCCACGTCAGTACTAAAAAAAAAGAGTTAGTGTACGTATCAGCTGACGGTTTCAAGATGTCGCGGAGCAGGACTGGTTGCAGTGCCTTCAGCAAAGGCGCTATCGCCATTTTAGTGTGGATCGGATTACTCCGCGCCTGCAATCCTATTGTCGCGAGCTCAATTCACCCGACCAGCGCTGAAAGAACCATAAAAACAGCTTTAAAAACGATCTGCATGGTGACGTTCTATCTCCTACTCCCATTAGCTGGACTGTTAGCAGATATCAAATTCTCTAGGTACAAATTCGCCATATTCAGCGCCGTCCTGTCTCTTTCAGCATCAGGAATACATTTAGCTGAAATCGTATTGAATCTCTACTTCCAGTCCTGCCTCGTTTGCAAAGAACTTGTAAAGATTCTGTCTTACGTTGACACTCCTCTAAGTCTAGTATCAATGATCTGTTTTCTGCTCTCTATGTTGCTGTTTGGTTTAGATCAGTTGGAGTCTGCTAGTACTGAGCTACTCAGCTCCTTCATCTGGTGGTACTACTGGGCCGCACAGCTAGATGGTCTCATAAACTCCATTGCTGGTTGTTCCTCACATTATATCCAGCCGTATGGTGGTCTGGTCATTGTGTGTATTCATATCAGCTGTATGGTAGTGATTATAGTGACAGCTTGTGGCTTGAAACGATGGTTCATCATTTACCAGCGAACAGACAACCCACTCATGCTGGTCGCACGAGTTATCAACTATGCTAGAAAAACCAAATACCCAACAAACCGAAGCGCCCTAACTTACTGGCAGAATGACTACCCACCAAGACTGGACTTTGGAAAGACCAAATATGGTGGTCCTTTTACTGAAGAACAAGTTGAAAATGTGAAGACATTCTTTCGCTTATTCTTACTCCTACTTTGCACTCAGATGATCTTCATCCCAGCAGTGCCAATAGGACGATTTCATCAATCTATAAACCACACTGAGGAAGGTCTTGTGGAATGTCTAATAGGATCAACTTATTTCGTCAACTTTGTCATTGCTCTCGTTTTCATACCACTGCGTGTGATATTTCTCGGAAACTGTTGTCGACGGCACAAGTTCTTTTCAACGCTTCTCAAACAAATAGGAATTGGTATTATTCTATCAATCACAGGTAAGGCAACACTAGCTGGGTTTGACTACTATGCTAAAGTTAGCAATAACAACACTTTCTGTTTATTTTCCGACCTATCAAATGCCTCGATGAGTGATGTACAATATTTCCCTATTGACTACCGTTTACTACTGGTGCCTAATGTCATCAATGGATTAGGAGCTCTTCTTGTTATACCAACTATTCTCGAGTTTATCATTGCTCAGGCTCCGCTGGAAATGAGAGGAATCTATCTAGGCATGATGTTCACCACACAAGGCATTTACGAGATACTGGGATGGAATTTGATAAAACCGTTCCAGCAATCTCCTTGGTTATGGCCTAGCTGTGAGTTCTACCTGTTTCTCCTCAACACACTCATAATGATCGCTTGCCTGGTGCTGTTCATACCGCTTAGCTACTGCTACAAGCTACGAAACAGAGATGACAACTTTAATCCATACATTCCAGCGGAAGATTACTTCGAGAAAGATTTTAACAGAAGAGAAAAATATGGGACAATGGATAATGAGTTGACCATTAACTCAGACTTGTATTAGCACTTCTTGACTGTTAAACGTCTATACAGAGTGCAACCACAATGAAAAACATATTATTTTAAATAGTAAGACAGATGAATCCAAAATAATATTGATTATAATACCAAGCTTTCTATTTTCTATTGACACTGATAAAAATAAGTACATATACAAATTATTATTTTTGTGAATACTTCATTGTATCTGTTTCTGTATTTATTCGACGGTATTAATGTCTATGCTTTGTGGTTTGTTGTTTACATACTCCGATGCTGTAGTGAGTTTATCTGGTGAAACTGAACTGCTGTGTTGGTCCTCTAGTTTACTCAGGGGAGTGCCTAAAATTGGTGGCGTAGACAACTGCCAATTGGTCTGCTTAAAATGAAAGTAGTATAACTAATTTGAATGTTTGCACACAAAATATCCAAAATTTACCTGTTGCTCTCTTGTAAGGGAAAGGACGTTATCTAAAGTGTCATTTCGTGATGAAGGCTGTCTTTTCAATGTGTCTTGCTTGTGAGAAAATATATTCTTCCCATTAGGATCTTTATACAGAGAAACCATCTAAAAAGGAAATACGCTATCATGCATGTAGTGCAAGAAAGTTTTCTGTGATAACCCAGTAATAATTTTAAAGCTGTTGACAAACTCTCATTTTTACCATGAGACCAATTTCAGACCTACCTTTGGTACGAACAGGATCAAATTAACTGCAATAGTAGCTCCGAGTTGGTGCCCTGATGTCAAAACTGTTCTCACATTCCTGTAAGGTTCGACCAGAAACACTAGAAACAAAACTTCAAATGCCGCCAGTGTCGTGATGTATACAATCGTCCTAATTTGGTGAGAATCGTTCAGCACTTTGATATCGACTTTTCGGTTTAGCAGTGCTAAAACGAATGATGCTACTTGCAGACAAGCGATATGAATGTAGAGAAGTGACACAAAGACAGAGCTGACTGTCGTCCAGCAATGAATGATCAGAAATCTATGTAGAGTTCCATTGATCTAGTAACAAGAGAAAGATGTCTATGAGCATACATTGTAAGGATGAGGTTAATCAATAATCACAGTAAAAAAAATTAAAAAGCACTCCCACACGGGGAATCGAACCCCGGCCACGGCGGTGAGAGCGCCAGATCCTAACCACTAGACCACATGGGACACATTGATACAGAATCAATTTGGACGATTCAATTTGAACTGAAGTATAATAGTGTAACATTACTAATCAAAATGCTTACAAGCAGCTGAATTTGAAAATATTCTGTATGACTTGGAAAAATTCAACCCTATACATGTAATATTATACAGAGTAGTAGTAGCTATTGGTCTGTAGTCATGCACACTCTTTTTACATACTTCTGGCAAGAAGGGAGACAAAATGTGTTCATTATACAAAAATCACCCAAGTTATAACTTCCACAGTATAATACCTGATCGATGTGCATGTACTCACTTCACGAGGTGGTGTCTCAGCATCACGTATTGTATGAGCATTGGGTCTTGTGAAGGGAATAGAGTTACCAATGATAAGAATCACCACAACAATGACGATATCAATGCATATGAAACATGCCATACGCCAGTCAGAAATATTCTGTGAGAGATAAAGCATCATCACATGCACCAACAAACAAACAACAAAATTTGTGTATGTACAACACAATATTACAGGACAGGAATCAGTGAATTTTTGAGACCAGCTGTGTGTGTTTGCATTTCTTGTGCTTACCCGTTTTCTCGCTTTCATTGGATTATGAAAGATGAAGTAGATTCTTCCAAGCTTAGCCAGTATGGTTGAAAATACCAGCGAATAACCAATGTTGTTCACAAATACCAAAATCTATAACACACAAGAAATCAGCTGCAAATCACTGATATCCACATTTGCTTACCACACAATTGATGGTCCATATTTGCAGATCGTTTGTATAAATTGGTAGCTCAAAGAACGGTGTAATGAAGATCAGGTAAGATCCAATAAGAATGAAATAGTTCAAATTCGGACTAGTCAGTCGAATAATCCTAAATGGGCAAAGTAGAGCAGTGATGGTCTACTGTAGCTACTGGTACAAGGCTGTTCAGATTAGTGAGGGTCTACTGCAGCTACTGGTACAAGGCTGTTCAGATTAGTGAGAGTCTACTGTAGCTACTGGTACAAGGCTGTTCAGATTAGTGAGGGTCTACTGCAGCTACTGGTACAAGGCTGTTCAGATTAGTGAGGGTCTACTGTAGCTACTGGTACAAGGCTGTTCAGATTAGTGAGGGTCTACTGTAGCTACTGGTACAAGGCTGTTCAGATTAGTGAGGGTCTACTGTAGCTACTGGTACAAGGCTGTTCAGATTAGTGAGGGTCTACTGTAGCTATTGGTACAAGACTGTTCAGATTAGTGAGGGTCAAACCTCTTACTTTCTGTTTTTGAATACGATGTTGAACAGCAAGCAAATGGTCGTGATGATTATTCCTGTGATGCCTAGAGAGTAGGTGAACACAATGGCTCCTGTTCTAAACTGAGAGATCACAGTAACTGGTCTACCATCATGGGGAGGGTATCCTTCTGTATATAGGAAACAGTGAGTTTGTATCAATGAGGAAAAAATAAGAAAACTTAAATGCATAAAAATAGTAACGAATCATAAGAAAACGTAAGAAAGGTTAAGAGAAGAAAGTAAAAAAGAGTAAGTAGAAAACCTGTCTTAAGGACCACTTGTGAAATAAGACCACCTCTATATTAAGAACAATTTTCGATGATTTTATACATGATTTTATATAGGCACTCTCTATTGAGACCACAACAAATTTTGGTCCCAAGGGTGGTCTTATTAAGCAGGTTTCACTGTATAGTAAGAAAAGAGTGAACAATTAAATAGGAAGAACCTTTCCACAAAGTTGAAGAATCTTCTCCTTCCAGGAAATGAAGTGTAGCATTTTGTGTGTTTGCAAATCTTACCGTAGCAAACTCGACTAGCTGAAGTCTACCAGAATCTGCATGTATATAATCAAAGAATAATACTCTGGTGATAATTCAGCTTTATATACCATTTCTGTATTGTAGTAGTCTAACTGCTGTGGACTGCTGACGAACTCCATCATTTTCAAATTGCACATTTCCCTAATGAAGAACAACATGCATACCAATCAAGACAGCATTGCAAATAACTGTGCTAGCAAGAAAATTAATAAGTATGCTGGCTTACATATAGATTTGCGTGAAACTTGTGCAGAAATTTTCATTAAAAATCGGATTTATTTTCAGTTAGTATTCCCTTGCCATGTACAGAATGCATTATTTCAAGTACTCACTGATTGTCCATTAAAGTTAGTTTTACTCAGACTGTCTCTTATGATGCAAGCTGTGGTGCTGTTCCCATAACTGAACTCCTCCAGAGGGACAGGAGGAGCCCCCACACAACCGCCTGGTACATCATTAGCAGCAATCATGTTTCTGGTCCTGTTTAGAGCAAGTGCCAACGTCCACACACTGTCATACGCCAAATTCTCCATGAAGGAAGTAGCAGAACTAAAATTCTATAATAAAATTTTGTGAATAAGTGCAAAAATACGCACAAAATTAATGTGTAATTTTTAAGAGACACAAAAGCATTTGTAATCAGTACACACTTTGTATATGCTAGCGATAAAACTTTTGCATTGCATTCAAATTTTGTGGAATAAAACTTTTTTCACTCAAATTTTTTGATAAAACTTTTGCACTCAAATTTTGTGCGATAAAACTTTGAATGCAAATTTTGTGCGATGCATTCTAATTTTGTAACTAATCTTACCAAAGCAGCTGTGTTATTATCAGTAGCAAAGGGATGCTGCTGTATAACAATGGCTCTGTCTAGTACAGCTGCCAGCTCCTCCTCAGTGCAGTTCACATCACTAGTGGCTCTCCACCATTCCTCAGAGTACCAGCCGTAGAGCAGCCAGGCATATCGGGCACCTTCAACCCTTTCCTCTTTGAACTACATATGTAATGAAAAACAAGAGTTATGGCCGATAAAAAAAAGTCCAACTACATTGTACTCAGCCACCATGATGAGTTTTTAGTGATAGTGGTCGTAGAACCTAACAAAAGGAAGCTACTGTTTAATTGTCACTAAGGAAACTCAATAGTTGTACTTATATTGTTACTTCATGGGCACTGCCTATACTCTAATCTCTGTTTTCTTACGAATAATAATTATACAATTAAGTATTCCGCATCTTCATAAAACACTGATGAGCGTCACCACAAGTTATCTAAGCAACGGAGGAAGTTCACAAGTTTGATGTTGCCCACGAGACCAATAATGATGGATGAGTTTGTGCTTATCACACTCGTGTACATTACTAGCTAGTTCAAAAACAATCATGAAGTGAATGAAGTGTTCATGTCTTGTCCATGAGTATACATTGCTTGAAGTACACATGTTGAGGTACACGATTATTACAATTCTCAAAGAAGGCCTATATACTTTGGTACTTGGCAATGGTACTTGGTTCTTTCCCTACCGCTAGTAGCAGCCAAAATTCTGTGTGAACTTATACATTTCCAATGCATCATATAATAATAATATGATACATTTTCTAAATTAATTATTATTATTTGAGATAGTCAAGTAAACTGCTAAAATACAAAAAATGACCATCAAAAAAAATCTGTTTTACTGTGGTTGGTAAACACTGATTTCCTTTTCAATTTGTCATAGACATAATTTGTGCATCCCTTATCTACACTGTTTGACACAACAATATGTATAATAATCATGCCAGAATTCTCTGGCTTACTTCTACCAATATGGCTGTCACGACAGGAAACAGCTAACAAGCTACAACCAAAGGGATTCACACAAGGAAACATTATAGAAGGGTGGTGACTGCTTTAGGCAAGAATACATACAATAATATAGAGAGATTCACTCACTGAACATAACAGTTGTCTGGCTTTGTCCTCGTAAGCATTGACGAAAAATACACGAGAAGAATTCACCTGAGGATGGGTTTGAATAGTACTTAACTTTGTGCATAGAACTAGCTCACAAAGATGTTTTCGATGTCAGCTGGATTCTGGTTTCTGGTGAACTGTGCTGAGTTGAGTGCTGTGATGTTGTTCCTGGTCAACTCACCAATGAGTACTTGTTGCATCTGTCAGACATAAATACACAGTCTCAGGACATTGCTGGTCAGACAATTTACACAATTTGTGGTTTGATAATTCAACCACGTAGAAGCATGTTACTACTAACAATTTGGATCTGCTAACGATTTGCAATTTGGTGGTACAGCACATGATTCTTGAAGCAAAAGCCAAAACTGTAGAGTGTCACCTTCATGCACTAATGTGTTTAGTCTCTGTAGTCACTGTCATCTTTATTCACACGGAGGAGGATGATCAGAGGCACACTTTCACTTCAGCATTTGTGAAATTATAGTGTACTACTGTTTATCAAAAATGCGTATTTCAAGCAGGCTACATCATAATAAGCAGTCTCGGTGACTTTTGACAAATATTAATGAAATTATCGGTATACAGTGATGTAGATACCAAAGTACACCAATAGATAACATATTGTACATGTACATGTATATAAACATCCTAAACCTTGATGAATGGTTGATCTAGTTGTGTCAGTATTGATAGCTGCTGCCATTCAAACTGCCTCACTACAGCCACCAAGGAATTGACAAATGCCTGCTCCGATGGGAAAAGCTGAAAGTGCCCAATCTGATCAGACATCAAGCCACTCGGTGTGTACGAGACCTGTGTGGATAATGAGTGACGCATCATGCGCGGTGCATTAATTTAGGATGACAATGAGATTATGAACCGGCTTAATTCTACAGTGATGGACAGTGCTATATTATTCCAGCCAGACTAAACTTATTACAGCACCATGACAATGGTTATAATAATCACATTGTCAATGACTGCAGCCTCAGTCAGCATCACTGATAATGATTTAGTGCAAAGCGGCACTAATACGTCTAGTCTCTGATCACACACCGTCATGTGTGACAACCATTACTTAATTATGAAGACGACAATCTTGACCAATTGTAAAACATCACCATCATAATACTGAGTACTGGTGTGATTGACTCTAACATGCAAGCTCTCTCTAGTTCTAATTCCTTACCAGTGGCAGCCCATAAAGTGGTGTGGCTATGTCAGCAACTGGCCCAGTAGCAACAGAGCATCCGCATCCTATAACACCAATGATAGCAGGAGAGGGAAGCTGCACTTGGGACAGAAATTCTCGAACTGCAGTAGGACCATCGCACTGAAAATTGCAGTGAAATTGAAATACTAAAACTTCTGAATTTTTCTAAACCTTAGTGTCTCGTACTGCTGCAAGTTGCAACGAGTAACCAGGAAAGGCTGCTCTATTTGCGTTGACTCGTTCCAGAGCTATCCTTACTGCACGCTCGGCTCCTGTTGAGTCGAACTGCCGCGAGGAGGACGCCATCAGCAGCACGTGAAGACTCGAGTTTCCTCCCGTGGCGTTGCTGCTGCCGACGGCGAGAGAAACCACAGAGAACAGAATCACGCAGCAAGTTAGAAATACGTGCTCCATCATCTCAGCTTACAGTCTGCTGCAAACAGCTGTTCAGAGCACTATAAATAGTTAGCTGGAAATCAACATTCCAGACACCGGATGTCGCGTCACCGCTTCATGTCTTACAGGAAATGAATATGATTATTAGGCTGAAGCGGATGCAACCACGTGAAGGTCTAGCCAGCATGAAGTAGTCTGCATGTACGTGTAGTAACTCAGACTACCCTTTCCCTCCAGAAATACATACACCAAAGCATCGGAAACGATAATTAAATTTAAAGAGATACAATATTGAAGTTTTAGACACAAGGTATTAACTATCAACAATAATTACTTCACTGAAAACTGAACTATTAATTTTTTAGCGCAGTGTCATTCTGAAGTGAGAGATTGACTGTATAAGTATTGATTTCCACTCTCACTTGTGGATCCATATATTTCTCTTCTGTTAAAATCATTCTCATAGTAATCCTCCACTGCGATGTATGGATTAAAGTTGTCGTCTCTGTTTCGTAGTTTGTAGCAGTAGCTAAGCGGTATGAAAAGCACCAGGCAAGCGACCATTATGAGTGTATTGAGGAGAAACAGGTAGAACTCACAGCTAGGCCATAACCAAGGAGATTGCTGGAACGGTTTTATCAAATTCCATCCCAGTATCTCGTAAATGCCTTGTGTGGTGAACATCATACCCAGATAGATTCCTCTCATTTCCAGTGGAGCCTGAGCAATGATAAACTCGAGACTAGTTGGTATAACAAGAAGAGCTCCTAATCCATTGATGACATTAGGCACCAGTAGTAAACGATAGTCAATAGGGAAATACTGTACATCACTCATTGAGGCATTTGATAGTTCAGAAAATAAACAGAAAGTGTTGTTATTGCTAACTTTAGCATAGTAGTCAAACCCGGCTAGTATTGCCTTACCTGTGATTGATAGAACAATACCAATTCCTATTTGTTTGAGAAGTGTGGAACAACATTTTGGGAATTTCTTTCCAACCAATGCTATTCTCAATGGTATGAAAAGAATTGTGATAATGTAGTTGATGGCATAAGTAGAACCCAATAGACACTCTCCAAAATCATAGGTGCTGTTGCCGAAAGAGTGGTGCAGCCGTCCTATTGGTAATGCTGGGATGTAGATCATCTGTGTGCAGAGCAAAAGCGGAAATAAGCGAAAGAATGTCTTCACATTTTCCACTTGTTCTTCAGTAAAAGGACCACCATATTTGGTCTTCCCAAAGTCCAGTCTCGGTGGGTAGTCATTCTGCCAGTAAGTTAGGGCGCTTCGGTTTGTAGGATATTTGGTTTTTCTAGCATAGTTGATAACTCGTGCGACCAGCATGAGTGGGTTGTCCGTTCGCTGGTATATGATGAAGCATCGTTTCAAGCCACAAGCTGTCACTATGATCACTACCATACAGCTGATATGAATACACACAATGACCAGACCACCATACGGCTGTATATAATGTGAGGAACAACCAGCTATGGAGTTTATGAGACCATCTAGCTGTGCTGCCCAGTAGTACCACCAGATGAAGGAGCTGAGTAGCTCAGCACTAGCAGACTGTAACTGATCCAAACCAAACAGCAACATAGAGAGCAGAAAACAGGTAGTTGCTACTTGATCGAATTGCGTATCAAAGAAAGACAAACCATAAGCAACATCTCCACAAACTGAGCAAGAAGGAAAGAAGTCGCTAAATAAGATATTAACACCCAAGATTAGAGATGACACTACTGAGAGAACAGCACTTAACATCGCAAATCGGAAACGTGTGAATTTAACATCAGCAAGCAAGCCAGCAAAGGGAAGCACCAGATAGAACAGGCCCATACCCACCGAGTGCATTACATGTTGTGCTCTTTGGATCCCAGGAGCGGGAGAGATGTTCAGAGTAGCTACCGCATAGAAGGCACGCAGCAATCCCCTCCAGATCAGCACAAGAATAGCTCCCTTGCTAAGACCGGGCATACAACTATTAGACATACTTATTCAACTAGTTGAAGAACTTCACTGCTTATATGCAATTTAGATGGATTTACGCAGTTTCGATTTCAATGATTGATTGCTTGTTTACAAAATACTAGTAAGGAAGCTATCCCATGTTATACAATACTGCATATTATCATATTATAGCTTGACAAGTGTTTCGAAAAGAGTATAATAGCGACAATGGGATGATACACATGTGAAATACATTGGTGGATCAAACCTTTGATCAAACCAAAACGTTTGAGTTTGACTCTCTGACTAAGACAAACAACTGGAGTAGAGCGTTGCTAATCCAAACACCTTGCCAGTACCACGTCAACGGAAAAACATCAGTGAAGGACTAGTGAAATAAACTTTTAATGATATTCACAACCAAATCTGCCCATTCGGGGTCAAGTTTATCCTACTATGCCTCAAGTACCTGTATTTGCACAATGCTATGAATATTAATAAGCCAAATTAATTGAAAGTATTACATGTACTAGTGTTCACTTTTCAATTCTGGCCCTCTTCTTTTTGAAGCTGGCTATGGGGCTGAAAATTTGATTGTTTTGTCAATCCACGTGTACCCAAATACGTTATTCATAAAAATAGTTTCTTTGGCAAAATTAAAATCACAGAGAAGAGTTGTATACAGTAAAAATACTGAAAACCCTCAAATTTGATCATCTGGTAATAATTTTAAGCTCAGTGCAGTTACAGAAGTGTCATGAGAAATATTATTTTTACAGTTATAATTATGCCTCGAAACAGACAATGCGCATACTTTCTCTTCACTTTCTTTTCTCCTTCTTGCGATCTCTTTCCATTTCATGATCACGTCTTCTTCCTTCACTTCGCTCAGAATCAAAATCACGTCTTCTCTCTCGTTTGTGTTCTCCGTCAGCTTCGTCTTTGTGCCTTCTACGCTCATGCTCTATTTTATAATCTCGCCTTCTCTCCCTCTCATGATCTTCCTCCATTTCATGTCTCCTTTCCCTTCTATGATCTCGGTCATAGTCATGTCGCTTTCTCTCTTTTCCACGTTTTCTGTCTCTTTTTCGATCATATTCAATATCATCATCGTGTCTCCGCTTTCTTTCATGATAACCGTCTATTCCGAGGTCGGCTCTTTTTCTTTCGTAACGATCTCTTTCCTTCGTTCTTTCGTTGCTAATGACAGTAGATGCTACTAAACTGTTTGCGAATCTTTTGTTGGTGGTAGGTCGTGAAGATCCCGCCCTGCAAGTTATAGAACAAGAGCCAATCAGTATGTGTATAAAAATAGAATAATAGAGTACTGGGATGAGTTGAGCTGATTATTAGTACAATTTGAAGAGTAGCTACTTAATGTGCCCAAGGCTGTGAGAGGCAGTGGCGTAGCCAGGATTGGAAAGTTGGTTGGGCACAAGTAGATAATTAATTATTCATGAGGACGTGGTAAATTAATATCGCTTGTCAAACAATGGACTCGCGTATGCTGAGCTAGCCTCGTCCCCAGGCTCTCTGTTCCGTCAGAGAGCCTGGTCTCTAATCTCACGTGAGCGCACCCAAAAAAGTGCAAATATTAATGAGCGTGGGTGTAATAAACCGCACGCCCACGATGCTTGATGTCGGCGGTCTTAGTTTCAATGCCTAAAACGTGTGTGTGGCGTAGCTTTCCAAGTCTCTTTGTGCTGGAGATCGGAAAAGCTTCCTTGATGAAGCCTTTGACGACTAGGTCATTGTACGTACGGTGAGGAAAGTGTAGTTCGATATCATCCTTTAGCGTCTGGTACTTTACCCGTTTCGACGGAGTAGGAACATCCCCAGTAGCTGCTTCCTCATAGTGGCTCTTTAGCCATTTAGATTCATCTGACGGCTCCGCGGCCATCCCGAACGTGATGCTACAGACCTTGATCGCCTCTGACAGCAACGGACAGCAAGACTGTGACGAACGCTACGCATGTGCGTGGGCAGGTTGGGTCGAGAGCGTTGATCATGCCCACGCACACTAATCACCTGTCTACCACCTGTCTACCCCACGTGAGATTAGAGACCAGGCTCCCTGATGGAACAAAATTCCGAGAGGGGTGGAGCCTGGGGACGAGGCTATGCTGAGCTGCTTTTCACGCTATTTTTTTAACATTTAGGTGAGCAAACGCATTTTACCAGCTGCTGAGGGGAGACAAACTGCATTTTGCTCCGAAAACAAGCGGGAAAATGAATACAGAGTTTGACACGTGTTCAAGGACCAGCTCAGTTGCCCGGGCACTGAGTTGTCCGGGCAGGCCCGGTTATAAATACGCCACTGGTGAGAGGAATGAAGGAAGAGAGTATGAACAGAAAATGGTGGAGAGAGAGAGAGATCAGAGAGAGAGAAATAGGATACAAACGCATGTGTGCACTATTTCATAGAATAAGCATGTTCTTGATCTCGAGAACATTAGGAGGAGAAACACTACCCACTGACAGTCTATACACACATACACACATGTACAAACATTCCAGGTAGTATAAGATGTTCTCACATCAATGAGCCTGTTTTCAAACTAGCAACCAGTGTTGGCATGGTTCAGTGCAGCTGCAAAAACTGCAAGCAAACTGGCTAATGCTTTCATCTTCATGCTTATCTGAACAGCTGCTTCGACACTCGTAATATCATACTGGGTACATCTGCATGTATGCAGTAGTACAGTGGAACCTCTCTTAGGCGGACACCATTGAGACCAAAAATTTGTCCATTATAGAGAGGGTGTCCTCTGGTCAGGGGTTATTTACTTTATTATACATTATGTGGGTTATATTTGTGATCCAGTAAGTGTCCATTATAGAGGGATGACGGGTTCCACCACTGTACCACTCCAAAACGATAATCGAACTATAGCGCACCCTTTCTCATGGTTTGTGTGGATCACTTCATGAGAGAGAGCAGCTGTTACACATGCCCAGCTTGGTCCTGACAAGCTGGGACAGCCTGGTTTGAAAGCAGCGGGTTAGACCAGCTGCACAATCAGGCTCACATTAAACAGGAGGTAACTCTGGACTATTGGAATGCCCTGTGAATAGCTTTATAAAGTCATTGTGTCAAAGATTGTCTAAAATACTCTATAGGTCAACTGGAAAAATGCTAATAATATTTTAGTGTGCGGAAGGGTTATGCATTTTGTGCTCGTCTATGTGTGTGTGTGTGTCGTCAAAAACACGCTTGTTTCTGTTTATAGTCCTATGAAGACGTTTTTAGTGCTGACAATCCTTACTCGAGTGGATAATCCATGGCTTTCTAAAGCTACGTGTCTTTGTAAGAGCAATTTATGGCATTGTGGGCGTGTCACCCAACCTCCCAGTCCGAACGTCAAAGCAATGTTTAAAGTCCTTGATTATAAGGTATCAGTCTTTCTTGAAGCCTTCTGTGACGTACCAATCAACTGTTAGTCTGTTAGTGCATGTATGGTAGCTATGATATGATTGCTATCATCAATTTATCTGGAGCTGTCTATGGACTAGCCGTTGCAGTAATGCTGGAGTAGTCGACTAGTCGTGTATTAACTTTGTGGTATGCGTTCATTAGAACTCTAGTTTCACAATGTAACCGTGTGATTCCGCTAAATTAAAAGCTTACCCACAAAACACAAAAGCGTATGTATGCGTCATGCACTCTTGCTTACCAAGCACCTACTCCTTCTTGGTCAGCTCTTTTCTTGTCTTGCTTTGCCTTCATCAAGATGGCTTCCAAGGCAAGCCTACACAAACAAAAACCATGAAACGAAACTCAATAACTGGTTGGCTGATACGAGTTCAGTAGTGCCTGACTAGCCATAGGCTAGGCAGAACGATAAGGTATTAAGTGATCAGAAAGCCAACCTTGGATTGATACTTTGAAGAACTAAGAGGGCATGTACAGAATAAGTTTGCAAACTATAGCTGTTACTAACTTGTCAAGCTCTTCTTCTTGTCTGACTAGCCGCTCTATCTCGCTCTCGCCGGATTTCGCAGCACCATCGTTGTCACCCATTCCCGCCATATATGTGTTACGCCTACCAACCACGCCTACTTTAATTGCGGTATTGTCTTTAGAGGCGTGGTCAGATTCGCACGAGTGACCAAGTTCTGACCAGATTCGAACGAGTGACCGGCGAGTCGGCGACGAAGACGACTTTTGCTAGCCAGCTACAATGAGCGGCCATCCTGGAGATCTTAGTCCTCAACAGAACGAGGCGCTTAGTCAGGTAACTACAGAAATAATAATCTTCTGTGACTTGACTCAGTTCCGCCTCAGTTTAAGATTCTAGTGTCCGACCTCCGTGGAAAGCCAGAGACCACAGACGCGTACTATTTGAGATGGTTGAGAGGTAAGCGAGAAAGCTCTGATCTTAGGAGTTGTATTTACTACCGATTTGTCAGTTTACTGAGTTGTGTTTTTCTGCAGCGAGAAGTTTTGACGTCGACAAGGCTGTGAATATGCTTAGAAAGGTACGTACTCACACACGTCGTATCGATCTCTTTAGCCGTTTTAAGCAACAAATTCACGAGGTGTTGAATTCTTTATGCATAAGCTTATCTGCTGATTAGCAAGTGGTGTGCATGCTAACAGAGGAATGTCTACAGCATGTTTATATTCTTCCTACAATGCTAAAGTGTAGAGTGTCACCTTCATGCACTAATGTGTTCAGTCTCTGATCATCCTCCATCGTGTGAATAAAGACAACAGAGACTGAACACACTAGTGCATGAAGGTGACACTCTACACTTCTCATTGCAAGAAGACACTTTATTGAGCATTATTGTCGAATAATAATTAGTAGTTATTGGTTACATGATATCAGAAGCCATGGTATCTAGTATTGTTACTAATTCGATTCTTGTTGTCATGGTGATGTGTTGTGTTCTACAGCATCTTGAGTGGAGAGCTGAAAATAATGTGGACGCTCTTCTACAGTGGACCCCACCAGAGGTAAGATCACAGACTAAGAGAGTTGGTCACATGGGAGTACGTAACCATCATTCCGTGAATATGCCCCGCATTGAGCATTTTTCTACGTCACAAGTAGGGTTTCAAGGCTAAGGATAATGATATTCATAATGCCGAAATGATACTCATTTTTCTTTATGTGGGGCATATTCACTGTTGTGTACTGAAATATTGACCCTTAACCCTTTTGATAATTTTATACACCACCCAACTTTAGTGAATCTTGCAAAATGTGTCAAGTACGTCAACGTCCAATCAATAGCTAGTTAAAAACTGTTAACGCATGACTGTACGAAGGGTCATGGACAATACGTTACAAGATTCGATAAAATTGCAATAGTTACAGCTATCTTGTGGTATAGTTTTTTAAAGACATAGCTACGCTATAATGTACTTGAAAATACGAAAACCACCTAATGTGCTCATGCAGTCTTTGTTTGTGCTAATGGGAACGTCAGACAGAGATTGAACCCAATAGTGTACAAAGGCAATGTAATGTGTAGTAGACACTCTATAGTATCCGTAAGATGTACATGTGCTGTAAGTATTGATGATGTGGTTTTGGAAACTTATGCATGCATGGTGTATAATGGTATTGGTTCTCTGTGGGTTTGTAAGATGTGAACATTGCCTTCCCTTGTGTTCAGAATGCTCTCTATGCTTGTTCGAATAGATTTGTTCAACTGCTCGTGTACTGTAGTCTCTATAGACGTGTATAGTGTGACATCTTGTAGCTAACATTGATTCTTTTCTTGTTCTCTTATCCTGCTACACTGGGAGAATGCCCTTTTACTACAGGGCCGTCACAAACTCTATCGAAATTCACTTTTACTGTATTTCTGTCAACTTTCTTACATCTCTCGAAAAGGGATTTTTCTTACAGCTCACGAAAATTTCTTTTTCTGAGCTAACAGTGAAAGAGTTACACTAGCTTTCTCTACCAAAATTCACTTTTCACTGTAGCATTGCAAAGCTTTGTCGAAAGTAAAAATAATGTGTTCTCTTAGTTTGTGCTGTTCTAAGCTGTACCACATATGGCTGTGTTGTTACGGCAGCGATAGAGTAAACAACTTGATACGTATATAGATAGACGCTGGTTTGTTATCTCGATGTTTGTCAATCATCTTTGAACGACCACCATACATGCTCATTTTGAGAGAGGCTTACAGAATCGGTTGAATAGTGTAGTGTACTTTTTTAGCTTCTACTGAATGTGCTTGTGAGTAATGTATTGCACAGCTTCTTCAGTGTATACATATAATCCTCTCTGAGAGTAGAGTAGTCATTTTCTAGGCTTTGAACGCTTCCATTTTGGCTTGCTCTTGAACCACTGAGTTACTGCTCTATAGCAGACACTAGTCCTGATTGAGTGAATCTTGCTTTATACTGTACACAACAAACCACTGAGTTACTGCTCTATAGCAGACACTAATCCTGATTGAGTGAATCTTGCTTTATACTGTACACAACAAACCACTGAGTTACTGCTCTATAGCAGACACTAGTCCTGATTGAGTGAATCTTGCTTTATACTGTACACAACAAACCACTGAGTTACTGCTCTATAGCAGACACTAGTCCTGATTGAGTGAATCTTGCTTTATACTGTACACAACAAACCACTGAGTTACTGCTCTATAGCAGACACTAGTCCTGATTGAGTGAATCTTGCTTTATACTGTACACAACAAACCACTGAGTTACTGCTCTATAGCAGACACTAGTCCTGATTGAGCGAATCCTCTCATGTTGCCTTTTCGCAGTTCGGTTATCATAGCACAAAGTGTTTACCCAACTTGTTATTCTGACCACAAACTACATGTATCCATTCTCTTCTGTAAAAAAGCTTCGGGTACCACATTTGCAGTCTGACCCAGTATGACAAAAGACTGAGCTAAGATCATGCAACTCTTTGTCACACGCAAACACACACACGCACTATACGAATGTTTTGTCTAGCTCTGATTGAATAATCAGTAATTTTATTTTCTTAAGCTTGTACACATACAGTGCTACTACTGTATGTACTGTATTGAGCTTATCACTACACAAGTATGTACGTGTGTTGAGCTGTTAGAATATAGCATGACCAAGAAGTTGTCTAGTTATCTCCCCGTTACTACAAATTGCTTGCAAATTGATGGAATTAGTGCGCTACTATTGATGTCATCTACAGTGTGTTTATTTATACTAATAGCATTACTATCAAGGGGGTAACCTGTTTGGAATGTCAGTAACTTGGTGGTTTGTTGTGTACGGTATATTCACTCAATCACGACTAGTATCTGCTATAGAGCAGTAACTCAGTGGTTTGTTGTGTACAGTATAAAGCAAGATTCACTCAACCAGGACTAGTGTCCGCTATAGAGCAGTAACTCAGTGGTTTGTTGTGTACAGTATAAAGCAAGATTCACTCAATCAGAACTAGTGTCTGCTATAGAGCAGTAACTCAGTGGTTTGTTGTGTACAGTATAAAGCAAGATTCACTCAACCAGGACTAGTGTCTGCTATAGAGCAGTAACTCAGTGGTTTGTTGTGTACAGTATAAAGCAAGATTCACTCAATCAGGACTAGTGCCTGCTATAGAGCAGTAACTCGGTGGTTTGTTGTGTACAGTATAAAGCAAGATTCACTCAATCAGGACTAGTGTCTGCTATAGAGCAGTAACTCGGTGGTTTGTTGTGTACAGTATAAAGCAAGATTCACTCAACCAGGACTAGTGTCTGCTATAGAGCAGTAACTCAGTGGTTTGTTGTGTACAGTATAAACCAAGATTCATTCAATCAGGACTAGTGTCTGCTATAGAGCAGTAACTCAGTGGTTTGTTGTGTACAGTATAAAGCAAGATTCACTCAATCAGGACTAGTGTCTGCTATAGAGCATTAACTCAGTGGTTTGTTGTGTACAGTATAAAGCAAAATTCACTCAATCAGGACTAGTGTCTGCTATAGAGCAGTAACTCAGTGGTTTGTTGTGTACAGTATAAAGCAAAATTCACTCAATCAGGACTAGTGTCTGCTATAGAGCAGTAACTCAGTGGTTTGTTGTTTACAGTATAAAGCAAGATTCACTCAATCAGGACTAGTGTCTGCTATAGAGCAGTAACTCAGTGGTTTGTTGTGTACAGCATAAAGCAAGATTCACTCAATCACGACTAGTGTCTGCTATAGAGCAGTAACTCAGTGGTTTGTTGTGTACAGTATAAAGCAAGATTCACTCAATCAGGACTAGTGTCTGCTATAGAGCAGTAACTCAGTGGTTTGTTGTGTACAGTATAAAGCAAAATTCACTCAATCAGGACTAGTGTCTGTTATAGAGCAGAACTCAGTGGTTTGTTGTGTACAGTATAAAGCAAAATTCACTCAATCAGGACTAGTGTCTGTTATAGAGCAGTAACTCAGTGGTTTGTTGTGTACAGTATAAAGCAAGATTCACTCAATCAGGACTAGTGTCTGTGTAATGTACAGCTACTAAATGCTCACTATCCATAGAGCCAAGTGTATTATAGTAGTATTATGCAAGAGGTGATGAAAACCAAGACAATGATCAAATACGCTATCTATACAGTGTTATGTAACAAAGAAACATGAAACCAGCTGTACTTACTGAACTGCAACTAAACACTGAAGCGATCATTAAATCACAGCGTGGATGCCTTTGTGCGGGCAACATGTAACACCGTAACCCTGAGGCGAAGAACCCATGTATAGTAGCAAGTAGTGCCTTGTGTATTACTATATCTGGTAGAGTGTGTGTACGTGTAAGAATCACCATAACATCTTCATAATACGCATTGACCATAGACAGCTTTAACAGGATAATAAAATGTGTTTCAGTTTCGTTCAACAACAGGCACGTGCGTCGGTAAACAACCTTTTGCTTACCAAGTCAGGTTGGTAAACTCACTCCAGCAACCAGCTTGAAACAGTTTCAAAATCCCATCTGCCTTATAGAAGATTGTTTGTTAAGAACATACATTGTAAGATTACAGTGGAACCTCTCTAAGGCGGACACCATCGGGACCAACAAAATTGTCCATTATAGAGAGGGTGTCCTCTGGTCAGAGGTTTATTATACATTATGTGGGTTATATTTGGGATTCAGTAAGTGCCCATTATGTGAGGTATCTGCTAAGAGGGGTTCCACTGTAGTTACTATGACAAATATTGCATTGCGATGATTTTGCAAGGCTGGAAGTTAACTTGGTGTACACATGACTGTAGAAACGGTCTTGTATATAATGGTGTTGATACAGTGGAACCCCTCTTAGCAGACATCCCTCATCCCTCTATAATGGACACTTACTGAATCCCAAATACAATCCGTATAACAAACCTCTGACCAGAGGACACCCTCTCTATAATGGATGTTTTTTTGTTTGTCCCAATGGTGTCCGCCTTAGAGAGGTTCCACTGTACTGGGTGCAGCTTGGGTGCTTAGGTGAATACTCAATGGCGTAATATCTACTGAGCTGTATTGGTGTATACGGATGCAATGTCGTGAACCATTCCTTCTACTGAACTGTATTGACCTAGTCGAGTGGGAACAAACCCTCACATCTATATGGGGTTTGACCCCGCCCAACTAGTATTGACCAAACCTGATAAGTGTTATTGTGCTTCGTACTCAAGTTTTTAATCACTTACATGTAAATACATGTTTTGTGAATAATTATAGTAGGTCAAAATTTGGTGAACAAGCTGATTTTTTGGAATTTTATTTTTACACCCAGCGCATACCGTATAGCGGGAAATTTTCGCGAATTACAGGCTATTCGCTAAAATATTATCCGCGAATGTCTTGTTTTCTGTTGACAAAGATAGGGCAATAGCGCTGATTCGTGAAAATATTATTCGCGATATTCTCTATCTCACACATTCGCGAAAATTTTCTCCCACGAAAATTTCCCGCTGTACGGTAGTTCAGGTATTATAATAATAACAGTAAAACCAAGTTTAGCGAAAACTCAAACCGCCAAAAATCCTCTATATTTGTAATGTTTTCTTGTCTGCATGTCATGTACCATGAACCATTACATCTCTCAGTCAAAGAATGAATAGGGAAGAGAGGGTAGGAGAAAGTACCAAAAATTATTGTCTGGAATAGATGAAAAATCCAATAATCCCTGGTCAATTAATTTTTTTGTTTTAGGTAATTCAGAAGTACTTCACTGGCGGGTTTCTTGGTGAGGACAGAGACGGTCATCCAGTCTACTATGATTTCACTGGATACCTTGACTTCAGAGGTACACACACACACACACACACATGCACACACACATGCACACACACACACACGCACACACACACACACACACACAGACACACGCACACACACACACAGACACACGCACACACACTTCATCTCTGTTAAAAATGTACACAAGATACAGACCATCTAGCATGCATGTATTGTCTGGTGCCATTATGTTATTCATTCGGTTCGTATTAAGAATGGTAGCAGTATGTTACAATGTAGGAACGTGCTACAGACTTCGTAACATAGTCTAATGGTAGACTTAGCCAGAGATTAAAGCCACACGCTTTAAAATAATAATGGTAATAATTGTTATTATTTTGTTATTGTTGATCTCACTTCTTTTTGCACTTCTCGTGTAAAAATTAATAATAAGTCACTTAGTGATGCCAGTACATAGCATTTAGTCTGCTTGTAGAGTACATATACGACGCACTGAATGGAAAGGTCATTTTAGTTGGCAGAATACTCAAAAATGTACATAAAATCTACATGTAAATTGCCAAATTTAACATGCTTTTAATTTTAATATACATGTAAATAAAAAATTTTTATTTAATTTTCTTTTACTACACAATAAGGTAAGGTATACTAAGCAGTAGTACTAAGGTGTAGGAAAAATATAATAATTATGAAAAAACAAAAAGAGATAAAATCTAATGGTTAACTAATTTTTAAAGAATGACAAGATAACAGCAGAAAACAAGTCACATGTCAAAGCAGGAAATGTGCCCCTTATTAATATGGTGTTCCTCTGTTGGACTGCTACTGACAGTCTTTAAATAAGATTCATTGCGCGGGATGTTATCGTGAAGCTCGTCCACAATTTTAAATAATAATTTTCCATTCTAAATTTAAAATTCTCTTCTACAGTCGATCGAATGTAATCAAGTTTGGTTATATTAATCACATCACAATAATGCTTGCTAGTTTGAACATTAATCCACTGCCGTATGCTCTACATGTAGGTCTCATGCGCTCATCAGTCAAAGAAGAGGATGTTTTGAAACACATGATTCAAATCGGAGAACAGGCTTCAATCGTATTCAATGAATTCACACAAAGAGTAAGTTTTGTCAATACTAGCCTACAACATAATTTTGAATGCTTAAGCAAAAATAATTATTTGAGTACATTTTGTATAAGCAAAAAATTGAGTAGAAAATTGAATAATTTTAAACTGTTTGTGGACCTAATAAGGACCTTTTTGTGGACCTATACATGTAGACCAACCATGTGACATTTTAGTCAACTGTTGTGGCTATGCTCATCCTTTGATAGAGGTACCTACATGTAGAGGGTGAGAATAAATTATAGTTGAAGTGTTAGCACATACTGGGAGGAGCTGAAGTGTACTGTTTGTGCTGTAACTACAGTTGAACCCCTCTTAGAGGACACCCCTCATCCCTCTATAATGGACACTTACTGAATCCCAAATATAACCCACATAATGTATAATAAACCCCTGACCAGAGGACACCCTCTCTATAATGGACGATTTTTGTTGGCCCCAATGGTGTCCGCCTTAAGGGTGCAGGCCCTAACAACCATTAACTTATTCAGGAATGTACAAGTTGAACATTGTTACACACCACAAATGATATTCACTGTTTGTACAAGCTTGGAAGGATACAAATATTTTGTTGACGGCTGGGTAGAGAAAGTTCTTGTCCAGCATGGAGGTTCGACTGCCGACGGCGATGAAGTTGCTGTGGTAATTGCGAGCGTGAGACACTCACAAAAGCTATCATATGCACAATCTTAAGTTCTACTGCCTGAGTGAACGAAAGTTTTATTAGCCTAAGCATTGTATCTAGCCGCGCCCGTCACGTTTCCGTCTGGCACTTTCAGTGCTCATAGTTTGCCATGTGCACAGCCTTCGCCAGTCTTGTAGCATAGGTCTTTGGTTTCTTGGAATATCAGCAGTAGTTTCTGAGATACAGTCCCCTAGCAACCAGCCAAAAATACATGCGTGGGCGTGACACTGCACCCTTAAGCCTAGTTCACAATGACTATGCCGCGACGCGCCGCAGAAATAGAACCAGGTTCTATCCTCGTGTCGCGTCACATGGCAGGAAAAACATGCGCTTTACCGCGCCGCTTCGCTTTGCGACATAATTAATGTGAACGAATTGCCGGGTCGCGTCGCTAAGCTAGCTCTGCGACTCATTGTGAACTAGGCTTTAGAGAGGTTTCACTGCATAGTTTTCCTATTCCACACAAGCAAACTTTTTTAGATTTTTTGTAATGATATTATTCTCTATTCCCTACAGAAAGGCAGAGCTATCGATAACTGCACAGTGATAGTCAATGTGGACTGTCTCAGCTATCAGAAGCACTTCCACTGGCGCTGTGAGTAGCATACACACTGTCTAACATCTTGTCAGAATTAGTTAAACCACTTTGTACATTATAGAAATTATTGTTATAACATGCATGTGACGAGCTATTACTGTTAACAGAATTTTGGACGAAAGTCTATTAATTTTAAGAAGTGTTAATTTTAAAGTTTATTTCCTCTATAAAGCCGAAAGTTTTTTTTGAAAGTTGATTGTTTAATATTAATTTTGGTACGAACTGCTCACAATTTTGGTACAAACTGCTCACAATTTTGGTACAAACTGCTCACAATTTTGGTACAAACTGCTCACAATTTTGGTACAAACTGCTCACAATTTTGGTAAAAACTGCTCACAATTTTGGTACAAACTGCTCACAATTTTGGTAAAAACTGCTCACAATTTTGGTACAACCTGCTCACAATTATTTTTAATTTAAATTCTGGTAATCCCGACATTCTATGTCGATGACTGACATTGACTGTACATCAAAGTGTCTGGCACAGCACAATGATACAATATTTTTTTCTTTTGTTAGGCATCAATCTAGCACGTCAAATTCTGCAAGGTTTCACCGACAACTATCCAGAGAGAATCAAGCAAATATTCATAGTAAATGGTAAGTTAGCATGTACTCTGTACAATAATATAGCTTTTAGAATCATTGTTATGGATTACTAAAACATCACCTCTCCCTCCCTCTCTCTCCCTCCTTCCCTCCCCCTCTCTCCTTCCCTCCCTCTCCTCTCCCTCCTTTCCTCCTTCCCTCCCTCCCCTATCCCTCCTTTCCTCCTTCCTTCCTTCCCTTTTTCCTCCTTCCCTCCATCCCTCCCTCCCTCTCTCTCTCTCTCTCTCTCTCTCTCTCTCTCTCTCTCTCTCTCTCTCTCTCTCTCTCTCTCTCTCTCTCTCTCTCGCTCTCTCTCTTTCCCCCTCTCCTCTCTCAGCACCCAGTATATTTCCAGTAGGTTACAATCTTGTCAAGCCTTTCATTGACGAGAAGACTAGAGACAAGATTGTTTTGCTAGGAGGTAAGCAACTGGCGTTTCAGTGTACTACTGTTTGATCCGTAGCTACATGTAGCTGGCTGTTATAAGCAGGCAGTGATCACTATAGACAGGTCCACAGTACTGTTTGGTCCCTAGCTAGCTGGCTGTTATAAGCAGGCAGTGATCACTATAGACAGGTTCCACTGTACTGTTTAGTCCCTAGCTAGCTGGCTGTTATAAGCAGGCAGTGATCACTATAGACAGGTCCACAGTACTGTTTGGTCCCTAGCTAGCTGGCTGTTATAAGCTGGCAGTGACCAGTATAGACAGGTTCCGCTGTACTGTTGGGCCCTAGCTAGCTGACTGTTATAATCAGGCAGTGACACCTATAGACAGGTTTTAATCCAAGGTATGTGTAGCTGTGATTGACCATCTTCAGTCTATTCAAAAGTGGTCTGATTATGAATATAATTGTTCCGTAGCATAAGGCTAGATGCCAAACACTGTAGCGTAATGCATTTGATCATGGTCTTAGATGTCATTTTTGGAGCATACACAGTCAGTGTGTGGTGCCCTATTGAATGGACCAGGAATGAAGCTAACTCGAACCAGTATAGACAACATGTATACTGTCTGTATGAACTTTGTGTTGTCTCATGTGCTCCGCTTGGCTCTACCTGATCATTTATAACTCGCTCTTGTCTTCTTCCTGCAGGTGACTGGCAAGAACAGCTCACCCAGTACATAGCTCCAGATCAGATTCCTCAAGCATACGGAGGTACAAGATGCGATCCTGACCCAAAGTGCTCTGCATATGTGAGTACAAATTATAATACACATAGATTAGGGGTGTGGTCACCTGCTCATGTACAGTAAATATTGTACAATCAATAGACATTCTTGTGTTGTTTTTTTTTCCGGATATTCAACTTCGTCCTTTTTGTTGGCATTCCAATGTAAATGTGTGGGGAATAAGCTAAACTTTGAGACCACTCAAATTTTATGTGAAAATGGTACATTTACAGTGTCTCAAAAGTTACTACAGTGGAACCCCTCTTAGCAGGCATCCCTCTTCCCTCTATAATGGATACTTACTGAATCCCAAATATAACCCACATAATGTATAATAAACCCCTGACCAGAGGACACCCTCTCTATAATGGACAATTTTGTTTCTCCCGATGGTATAAATCCGCCTTAGAGAAGCTCCTGTGTTTGACCTTAGTATGTGTACCAATACGCTACAGTACATACATGTATTAGGACACATACAATGTACAGCTCTCACTCCTCTTTAGCTTCAGTTGATGAGCTTGCATTGAGGCTCCAATACACACAACACTGCTAGTGTCGGAACACAACACCAGCACATTACAACCTGTGTTCCTCTACGTCACACACACAAAGCCTCTCATGTGTGAACTGTTTCACTCGTAAAGCGTCAACAGTCACAGCTTGTTCAGAATCTCTGGAGTCACACTAGCACTCTCACTGTATCAACGCTTCCGCTGGCGACAGTTTGTACAGCACGATGCCCTTTCAATGCCACAATGAATTATATAAACAATAATGCCACAAGTGCTAAAGCTTTAGTTATTATTATATACATTTAGATATATCCTGTTTTCGTGCTGACACATTTCACTTACAGCTGCTCCTCAGACTTGCTGGAGCCTCATTTAAAAGTTTTACTTTGTGCTCGGTTGAAGACATTATACACTGTCTTTTGGAGAGTAATACGGAATTTTTGTTGTCTTGTAATTGCCGAAGTGAAAAGTGTATAAAGCTTCACCTTCATGTACTAATGTGTTCTATCTCTGCAGTGGATGATCAGAGACTGAACACATTAGTTCATGAAAATTAAAAAAAATACTTCAAGCAAGCTCAGATTTAGATTAGACGATGAATCGAGGTAACCATGAAATTAGAACGCTGTGGAAACCGATCTATAGACATCCTGATGCATCGTGAAAGCGCGAAGGTTTCCAAGGTGTTCTAAATCTCATAGTTACCGACAATTCGTCTCGTCTAACCTGTTTAGACCACAAAGACAAGGTGAAGCGCTCATGGTAGTAGGAAGCCCAGAGAAGTTTTGAAAGACGGCAGTATTATTTTCAGGCATTTTTCTAGGACACCATTTTTGTGGTTATTAAGTACGTAGTTAATTAAAGTTTACTATGAACTTACAGTATACACTATGAGATGTAGACACCCTGCAATGGACCAATCAAACTCGAGACTTGTGTTTACCTTTGGTCTAAATAGTCTTATACACACCATTAGCAAAGCCAGAATAGTTCTATCACAACAGTTGTGATAATGATCAATCAAGCCAGTGAAAGCAGAACATTGTAGAGTGAGGGTTTCCTTGTGTGGTTGAAGTTTATAAGTCAGTTATAAAGCATTGTGTGTGAGGGTGCTGAAGAGTAGCAGTACTTAGCTTAGTCATTCACCAAAATGAAGTGTCTCGTCATTATGCCTCGGTGGGTGGAGCCATGAGGCATACAGTAGTCGTGTTGTCAGTCATTCAGTCAGTCTGTCGCAACAATTTCTCATAGCTCACTGAAAACTAAGCGCTGAAACGTGCAACACAAGCTAAAGTCGTCATTTGCTTGAAAATCAATTGTAAGGCTCTGTTCGTGAGTTATGGCGTGATTTGCTTACCTCGCGATCGATGGCGATCTAGGAGGCAAAACTATCCACAGTTGACTGCCTAGAATCTGATAGGTTAGAATTTCACTACAGGATAGCAGCGCAGGTCTAGAGAGATTGTGTAAGCAAGCTATGGAAGCTATTTCGTTCATATTCAGTATGCCTGTGCTGTAGTGTATACTGAACATTGTAGACATGCCCAGTTGAATTGTGGTCAGCACTGATTGGCTTCTGATTGCATAACTAAAGCACTGCATTGCACAGAAATCATGTATACGCAGCTGTTGCTGTGTTTGTGGATATTTGTGTATTTGCCGTGTTTGTAGATAGTTTACTGTGTTTGTGGAATGGTAGATAGTTGTGTTTGTGGATATTTGTTCATAAGTTCATAAAGACATTTTTAAAAATTATGTCAAAAATTTCAGTTCTGATATTGTTTTGTCACAGTTGAGATGGGGAGGGGATGTTCCAGAGGAGTATTTCATGTCAAACATCATTGAGAGCAAGAAGGCCGATATGGAGTCAGCCACAGTTGGACGTGGCTCTACATTTCAACTTGAGCTTGACGTGGAGTTGAGCGGAACAGCTATCAGGTTCGTGACGGTTGGAATTTTTTTCAGATAATGTTTTTGATATTTTTTTGCAGTTGGGAGTACATGACCATGAGTTATGATATCGGATTTGGAATTTTTCGTAAACCAGAGGGAATGAAGAATAGGAAACTTCATGCTGGGGACATGATTATGGTGGTGAGAGAGAGGGTGTGCGTGTGTGTGTGTGTGTGTGTGTGTGCGCGTGGGTCACTGTTCCATTTGTTTTTTGCAGCGATCAACTCAGAGGACCAACTGTCATGAGACACCAGAGTCAGGAGTGTACCACTGCAGTCGACCAGGATCATGTTAGTGAGGAAGAGAGGGAGGGAAGGAGTGAAAAATAGATAGAGTAGGATAGTACTAGTAGGTGTGTCACTACCTTGTGTACATGTGAAAGAGATTTCTTGTCAACAGTTTATTTTGTGTATTTACTATAAGTGGGATGGAAGGGATAATGTAGGTAAAGTAATTTAATTAAGCCCTTGATGTTTTTCTTTTTCCCCCCCCTCTCTCTCTCTCTCTCTCTCCCTCCCTCCCTCCCTCCCTCCCTCTCTCTCTCTCTCTCTCTCTCTCTCTCTCTCTCCCTCCCTCCCTCCCTCCTCTCTCTCTCTCTCTCTCTCTCTCTCTCTCTCTCTCTCTCTCTCTCTCCCTCTTTCTCTCATTTTAGATGTCCTTAGATTTGACAACACTTATAGTTGGACACATTCTAAAGAGCTCTACTATCTAGTTCGCGTATTGCCCCCTGACACCGATATTTGTGCTCCGCAGGAGACAGAAGAAAATGGAGACATATTTGTTGACTGCAGAGACTGTTAACTATGCTTCACGTATCATCTCTTCACTTTTTGTGAAATTTTCCGCTTTCGCTCATCATAAATATTGTGACAGTTATGTGTTCCAAACAGCCCTGGGCACTCACTCAATAAATCATTACACTGACTGTGTACAGTATAATTTGATCACCTTATTTGGTGTGTAAATATTCAAACTTGAATAATAAAAATTACTCTTAGTCACTTTATGTTAACCAATTGCGGCCACGTGAAAGTGATTCAGTTTACTTGACTATTCTGTGAGAGCTAAATTATTTTACTTTCGATTGCAATGAAGAAATAACTATTGATGAATTTCATGAGTAAGGGTGAAGATGATTATTCAGTTGAGAACTGCTACTAAAAGTCAAAGTGATTCTAGTTTGTGTGTATGTGTGCATGACTGCAAAGTGAGTTGGTCTGTTTCCATAGTGACTGCTGACTAGTTGTCGGAATAGTCCGGGTCTGCAGAAAACAAGTTAAAATGAACTATTTACAGTCACATTACTGACTTGATGGCCTATATTGAAATTGCTTATAAAAATGTATGAATGGGTGGGCATAGTTTTTCTGACCTTCTTCCTTGTTTTTTGCAGTGGTTTTGTAATGTTTCACCAACTCTTCCGGGAACAGCTTCAACACCTCTGTACCCACTGCTCTAGCCATTGGATTGCAGGACTCCTCGGCCTCAATACCCAGTTTCAGCATCTCTCCAAACTCAGCATCTAAGAGACATAGTCACAGGTGCTTGTAAATTGATGAACTCGCATGCATGGACCTGCGTACCTGACAAAAGATGAGCTCCTTTACTGTATGTTTGGTGCAATTGATATAGTCGTGTGGTGATTGAAGAAAGACGCTTAACTTGTTCGGGCTTTTAGAGACAGTTTAAATTTATTACACAAAATAAGTTGACTTTGTCTCACCTCGCAATTAGCCTCCATTGCTGAACTCTCCTGGAGTTTAGAGCAGTACACCTTAATGCTGAAGCCTCTGTAAGTTGTCCTCGGATCTCTGTCTGTGCGAAATGTGATGAAAGCTTCTCCCTTTGAATAAAAGGGTGGCGGGTATCCTTTATGACCTTTTCCACAGTAAACCTGACTTCCGGTAGAAGGTGCAGAAATCTTGACATAGTCTGAGCAAGCTTTTCTATTTCCCATGTATCCTGACTCCTGCAAGTCAAAGTCTGTGAACTTGAGTGTCATCCAATACCCTTTGCCACAGCTGACGTTGTAATAGACAAGCCAGTTGCTGTGGTACTTCAAGGGGTATCTTGGAGAATGGACGTTCAGAGTGTAGCTGCCCATGGAAATTGTACGGGTCGGGTATGTGGTTTTAACCTTGCATCCATGCACTTGATGGTCTTCTACCTTATGGTTGATAAATTTGCTAGGGAACCAATCATAAAAACAGTAGCTAAACACGTTTTCACTTTGACCTACTTCCTGGTGGGCATAGATGTACCTGTGCAGTGTCCACTTGTAAAAGGTTCATTTTGCTCCTGAACTTCATCTTCACAAGCTTGTGCAATGAACAGAACAGACCACAGTAACACTGCTACTAGGAGAAACTGCTGTTGGTGCTGCATTCTGAGAACACAAGACGTAGTACACTGACAGTGAGTCGAGTTTAGGCTTTTATTTGCTCATTTGCAGGAAGTCTTAGACTCTGCACAATCTGTTGCTGTGTATTTTGTGACAATGACCTAATAGATCGAGAAAGCTATTGGGATATACTGTTGATAACCAAATACTAACTGTGAAAACATTGATTGTACACAAGTTTTCATGTGCAAGACGGAAGAGTGAGCGAGTGTGTGGGTGGGTGGGTGGTCAAACTGTACAAAATTGATCAACTACATACCATCAATTAAAGCTAGCCTGAGATTTGCAAAATTAATGAGTGAAATCTATACTACAGTCTAAAAATTAATATTGTGTGCTCTAGGTCTCATCAGTCAAGGAAGAGGATGTTTTGAAACACGTGATTCAAATCGGAGAACAGGCTTCAATCGTATTCAATGATGAGTAGAAGCAAAAAATTGAGTAGAACAATTGAATTTTTGACAATATTTTTATTGCAGTATGTGTATTCTTGTGGTTGGAATTTAGCAGCTGAAGTTTTTCAAATTTATTGTTTGTGCTGTAAATACAGTTTTAGCAGACACCCTTCATCCCTCTATAATGGACTCCCAAATACAATCCACATAATGTATAATAAACCCCTGACCAGAGGACACCCTTTCTATAATGGACAATTTTTGTTGCTGTCCCAATGGTGTCTGCCTTAGAGAGGTTCCACTGTATGCTTGTTTTTATTTCCACACAAGCACTCATAGCAAACGTTTTGAGGTTTTTCTTGTAATGATAATATTATTCTCTATTCTGTACAGAAAGGCAGAGCTATCGAGAACTGCACAGTGATAGTCGATGTGGACAGTTTCAGCTATCAGAGACACTTTCACTGGCGCTGTAAGGAGAATATACACTGTCTATAAACAATCACACTGTCACTGTCAACAATTAATTGTACATTCTAGAAACTATTGTTACAACTTGCATGTGTTAAAGACGAGCTATTACTACTAACAGAATTTTCAGCAAAAGTTTATTAGTTTTTAAGTGTACCATTGCGCTACAATACATACATTGTATCAGAACACATACAATGTACAGCTTTCATTCCTCTTTGGCTTCAATTGATGAGCTTGCATTGAGCCCCCAATACTCACAACACTGCTAGTGTCTGAACACAACACTCCACATTGGAAGCTGTGTTCTGTTACGTCACACACCCAAAGCCTCTCTGTGTGAACTGTTTCACTCATAAAGCGTCAACACTCACAGCTTGTTCAGAATCTCTGGAGTCACACTAGCACTTTCATTTATCAACGCTTCCGCTAGCGACAGCTTGTACAATACAATGCCCTTTCAATGTCACAATGGATTAAATAAACTATCTAGTATCAACAAAAGCAGAAGTGCTAAAGCTTTAGTTACATTGTATTGTATACATAATTATACATAGCTATGTATATCTAGCTTCGTGTTGACACATTTCACGTACAGCTGCACCTCAGACTTGCTGGAGCCTCACTTACAAGTTTAACTTTGTGCTTGGTGGGTAGATGACATTTACACGATCTTTTGAAGAGTAATACGGAATTTCTGATGACAATTTTATAATAAATTATGTTTCATGTAAGCTGTAGTCTTATCCATACATTAATGAAAGTAAGCATTACTCAACAGTTGAGTAATACTTACTTTCATTAATGTATGGATAAGACTGCATTCAGAGGAGAGTTCGTAGATCAAAAAATTGTTGAAGGCATTAGTTTATAAAAAATAATGGGCATTAAAAAAATGATGTCAAAATTTTCAGTTCTGATGTTGTTTTGTCACAGTTGAGATGGGGAGGGGATCTACCAGAGGAGTATTTAATGTCAAACATCATTGAGAGCAAGAAGGCCGATATGGAGTCAGCCACGGTTGGACGAGGCTCTACGTTTCAACTTGAGCTTGACGTGGAGTTGAGCGGAACAGCTATCAGGTTCGTGATGGCTGGAATTTTTTTCAGATAATGTTTTTGATATTTTGTAGTTGGGAGTACATGACCATGAGTTATGATATTGGATTTGGAATTTTTCGTAAACCAGAGGGAATGAAGAATAGGAAACTTCATGCTGGGGACATGATTATGGTGGTGAGAGAGAGGGTGTGTGTGTGTGTGTGCGTGTGTGCGTGTGCGTGCGTGCGTGTGTGTGTGTGTGTGTGTGTGTGTGTGTGGGTCACTGTTCCATTTGTTGTTGCAGCGATCGACTCAGAGGACCAACTGTCATGAGACACCAGAGTCAGGAGTGTACCACTGCAGTTGACCAGGAACATGTTAGTGAGGGAGGGAAGGAGTGAAAAATAGATAGAGTAGGATAGTACTAGTAGGCGTGTCACTACCTTGTGTACATGTGAAAGAGATTTCATGTCAACAGTTTGTTTTGTGTATTTACTATAAGTGGGATGGAAGGGATAATGTAGGTAAAATATTTTAATTATGCCTTGATGTTTTTGTCTTTTCTCTCCTCTCTCTCTCTCTCTCTCTCTCTCTCTCTCCCTCCCTTCCTCTCTCCCTCCCTCCCTCCCTCTCCCTCTCCCTCCCTCCCTCCCTCCCTCCCTCCCTCCCTCCCTCCCTCCCTCCCTCCCCCTCCCTCCCTCCCTCCCTCCCTCCCCTCTCTCTCTCTCTCTCTCTCTCTCTCTTTCTTTCATTTCAGATGTCCTTAGATTTGACAACACTTATAGTTGGACACATTCTAAAGAGCTCTACTATCTAGTTCGCATATTGCCCCCAGACACTGACATCTGTGCTCTGCAGGAAACAGAAGAAAATGGAGACATATTTGTTGACTGCAGAGACTGTTAACTATGCTTCACGTATCATTTCTTCACTTTTTGTGAAATTTTCCGCTTTCGCTCATCATAAATATTGTGACAGTTATGTGTTCCAAACAGCCCTGGGCACTCACTCAATAAATCATAGCACTGACTGTGTACAGTATAATTTGATCACCTTATTTGGTGTGTAAATATTCAAACTTGAATAATAAAAATTACTCTTAGTCACTTCATGTTAACCAATTGCGGCCGCGCGAAAGTGATTGAAATGAGTTCACTTGACTATCTGTGAGAGCTGAATTATTTTACTTTCGATTGCAATGAAGTAAAAAGTATTGATGAATTTTATGAGTAGCTATAGAACGGTGACGAAGATAATTATTCAGTTGAGAACTGCTGCTAAAAGTCAAAGTGATTCTAGTGTGTATGTGTGCAAAGTAAGTTGGTCTGTTTCCATAGTGACTGCTGACTAGTTGTCATAATAGTCCGGGTCTGCAGAAAACAAGTTAAAATAACTATTATTAATTTTTACAATCTCATTACTGACTTCACGGCCTATTATCATTGCCGATAAGCAATGATATGTAGGGATGACCTCGAATTAAGATGGCGGCTACTCATGTGTGAAAATTAGTTTTTGCACATAATTATCTCTTCTGTTATACATTTCTACTGCATTTTATAATAATTATTATTGAAATTGCTTATAAATTTACGGCCTATATTGAATGGTTGGGTGGGGTGGGCATAGTTTTTCTGACCTTTCATGTTTTTCGCTGTGGTTTTGTATCGTTTTACAAACTCTTCCGGGAACAGCTTCAACACTTCTGTACCTACTGCCCTAGCCATTGGATTGCAGGACTCCTCGGCCTCAATACCCAGTTTCAGCATCTCTCCAAACTCAGCATCTAAGAGACATAGTCACAGCTGCTTGTAAATTGATGATCTCGCATGCATGGACCTGCGTACCTGACAGAAGATGAGCTCCTTTACTGAATGTGTGGTGCAATTGATATAGTCGTGTGGTGATCGAAGAAAGATGCTTAACTTGTTTGGGCTTTTAGAGACAGTTTAAATTTATTACACAAAATAACTGACTTTGTCTCACCTCACAATTAGCTTCCATTGCTAAACTGTTTTGGTATTTTTCACACACCACATCGATGCTGAAGCCTTTATCTGTTGTCTCCTCATATTTGTCAGTGTAAAATGTGATGGAAACTTCTCCTTTTGGTATATCAATGGACGACGGCGGGTATCCTAGGTCTGTACGTTTTTTTCCACAGAAAACCTGATTTTTTCCCAAAGAAGGTGCAGACATCATGACATAGTCTAAGCAATAGTATTTTCCTCCTATTTTTCCTGACTCTTCCAATTTAAACTCTTTGAACTTGAGTGTCATCAGATAGCCTTCGCCACAGCTGACGTTGTAATAGACAAGCCTGTTGCTGGGGTATTTCTCGGGATATCTTGGAGAATGGACGTTCATAGTGTAACTGCCCATGGAGATAGTGTGGGTTCCAAATTTGTTTTTAACCTTGCATTCATTAAATGGATGATCTTCTATCTCATAGTCTATAAATTTACTAGGGAACCAAAATAATCATAAAAACAGTTGCTAAACACGTTTTTACTTTGACCTACTTTCTGGTGGGCATAGATGTATCTTTGCAGGGTCCACTTGGAATTGAAAAAGCTTCATTTTGCTGCTGAACTTCATCTTCACAAGCTTGTGCAATGAACAGAACAGACCACAGCAACACTGCTACAAGAAGAAACTGCTGTTGCTGCTGCATTCTGAGAACGCAAGACTTAGTACACTGACAGTGAGTCGAGTTTAGGCTTTTATATCCTTATTTACAGGAAGTCTCAGACTCTGTACAAACTGTTGCTATGTAATTTATGACGATGACCTAATAGAGAAAGCTATTAGGATTTACTGTTGATAACCAAATGCTAACTGTGAAAACATAGATTGTACACAAGTTTCCATGTGCAAGATGGAAGTGTGAGTGAGTGAGTGAGTGGGTGAGTGAGTGAGTGAGTGAGTGTGTGGGTGGGTGGGAGGTCAAACTGTACAAAATTGATCCCGACAGCCAACTACGTGTACCATCAATTAAAGCTAGCCTGAGATTTGCAAAATTAATGAGTGAAATCTATACTACAGTCTAAAATATTGTGTGCTCTAGGTCTCATGCGCACATCAGTCAAAGAAGAGGATGTTTTGAAACACATGATTCAAATCGGAGAACAGGCTTCAATCGTGTTCAATGATGAGTAGAAGCAAAAAATTGAGTAGAAAAATTGAATGTTTGACAATATCTTTTAAACTGTATTGCAGTACAGTGGAACCTCTCTTAGGTGACACCATTGAGTCCAGAGACCAACAAAATTGTCTATTATAGAGAGGGTGTCCTCTGGTCAGGGGTTTATTATACATTGTGGGTTATATTTGGGATTCAGTAAGTGTCCATTATAGAGAGGGTGTCCTCTGGAGAGGGGTGTCCGCTAAGAGGGGTTGCACTGTATGTGTATTCATTGTGGTTGGAATTTAGCAGCTGAAGTTTGTCAAATGTACTGTTTGTGCTGTAAATACAGTTTTAGCAGACACCATTCATCCCTCTATAATGGACACTTACTGAATCCCAAATACAATCCACATAAAGTATAAAGTATAATAAACCCCTGACCAGAGGGCACCCTCTTTATAATGGACAATTTTTGTTGGTCCCAATGGTGTCCGCCTTAGAAAGGTTCCACTGTATGTAGTGTTGTAAATGTTAACAATAACTAAAACTAAAACCACTTTTAGTAAGGGTCAAATCATTGTTGTTAACAATAACAAACTAAAACTAATATTACCAGGCTGAACTTTACTATTAATAACTAAAACTATAATTAGACACTTTTACTAGTTATTGTATATACAGTGGACCCTCACTAATCCGAACAACCCTAATCCGTACCCTCGCTAATCCGAATGAAGATTCGGCTCATTAATATTCATGACTGGTTAAATTTTAAAATTATTTGTTGTGTAATAAGGCATACGGTATAATATATATATATTATTTTTATTTTGCATAAGCCTGGATGCGTATTGTACTTGACCACGAACAACGATGACCACGAACAGTCGCTACTATACTACTAGTAGTACACTGTACTTGACCACGAAGAACGATGACCACGAACTGCTGTTACTATACTACACTGTATATACTTGACCACGAACTGCTGTTACTATACTACTAGTACACTGTACTTGACCACGAACAACGATGACCACGAACTGCTGTTACTATACTACACTGTATATACTTGACCACGAACTGCTGTTACTATACTACTAGTACACTGTACTTGACCACGAACAACGATGACCACGAACTGCTGTTACTATACTACACTGTACTTGACCACGAACAACGATGACCACGAACTGGAACAACACTGTGGACAGAGAACTGCGCGCTAGTAGTCGCCATTATTATTGCCGTAATTCCCGTGAAACGCCAAAATTCATGTAGGGGCGTGGTCAGTAGTGAATAAACACGCCCATTTCTCTAATCCGAACACCCCCCGGAACGGGGCTGTTCGGATCAGTAGGGTCCACTGTACAATTAATCAACAAGGTACCAAAGCACATGTGCTAATCTCTTTGTAACCTCTGTCAGTTGTACCAGAGTTGTACTTTTAAACTTCATTGTGCAACGAAAAAGCTACTATCAAGAAGGAGAAATCTTGGATCCGTTGGATTTCTGGATAAAGTCAGAGGCACAGTATCCCACTTGGTCAAAAGTAGCCTGTGGTGTACTTGTCATACCAGTCCTGCTTCATCGACATGCACCAATTGAGCGAAATGTCTCTATTGCAGGAAATGCTTGTAGATCGGTAAAAGAAATCGCTTAACAGACAAAAATCTGGAACGTGAAGTGTTGATTAGGAGTAACAAGGAATACTTATAGATAGCACACTAATAACAATAACTAAAACAATAACTACAACTAAAATTACTGATTTTTTTGTTAACTAATTATGACAATAACTTAAGCCAGGAAAACCCGAACTATTCTTTCTTGCTGCCCTTTGCACAATATAATCTACAGTGTCCTGGCTATTACTTGCCCGTTTTACAAGGAAAATGGGTGTACCCACACTCCAATAGCACTTGCCGTATTTGGAACAAAATTATTTCGCACTCGGCAATCACGAGAGACCCACATAGGCGTGGCCCGCGTGGGCGGGTTGTGGGGAGGGTGCCGGTGGGAGGGCGTCAGGCGGCATTTTTTTGGCGCTCTGGCAAAAGGAGATGTATCTTCTTCCATCGCTCTTGCTGGTAGGGGATTTTTGCCGAAATCGTGTCTTCTCATTAAATATTCGCCCCTCTGTAACTTACAGACAGAGACCTTTTTGCAAAATCCCATACATACGTTTCTTCCTTGTGTACCAAAGTTTATGTCTGACATTTTGTGTGGGTGTGGCATGCTCAGGAAACAAACGCAACTTTTCGTCATTGGGTGGGGCTTGCTACGCCCACAAGACGAATGGCGACTTTCTTGGGTGATCAGTGTGACTGACCAAGCCTTCAACTAACAGTAGAAACCAAAATATTCGTAATCCTGATGTTTGGGAATTCCACCCTTAAACCAAATTCACCATTATTACTCTAACAAAACTATAACTAATATTAAAACCCATTACTTTTACAACACTAACTGTATGCTTGTTTTCATTTTCCAAACAAGCACTCATAGCAAACGTTTTGAGGTTTTTCTTGTAATGATAATATTTTTCTCTATTCTGTACAGAAAGGCAGAGCTATCGAGAACTGTACGGTGATAGTCAATGTGGACAGTCTCAGCTATCAGACTGGCGCTGTAAGGAGCATATACACTGTCTAACAATCACACTGTCACTGTCAAGAATTAATTGTACATTCTAGAAATAATTATTGTTACAACTTGCATGAGTTAAAGACGAGCTATTACTACTAACAGAATTTTCAGCAAAAGTTTATTAGTTTTTAAGTGTACCATTGCACTACAATACATACATTGTATCAGGACAAATACCAATATACAGCTCTCACTCCTCTTTGGCTTCAGTTGATGAGCTTGCATTGAGGCTCCAATACACACAACACTGCTAGTGTCTGAACACAACACTACCACATTGGAAGCTGTGTTCTGTTACGTCACACGCCCAAAGCCTCTCTGTGTGAATTGTTTCACTCATAAAGCGTCAACACTCACAGCTTGTTCAGAATCTCTGGAGTCACACTAGCACTTTCATTTTATCAACGCTTCCGCTAGCGACAGCTTGTACAATACAATGCCCTTTCAATGTCACAATGAATTAAATAAACTATCTATCAACAAATAGCAGAAGTGCTAAAGCTTTAGTTATTGTATACATAAGCTATGTATATCTAGTTTCGTGCTGACACATTTCACGTACAGCTGCACCTCAGACTTGCTGGAGCCTCATGATCACTTACAAGTTTAGCTTTGTGCTTGGTGGGTAGATGACATTTTACACGATCTTTTGAAGAGTAATACGGAATTTCTGATGACAATTTTATGTTTCATGTAAGCTGTAGTCTTATCCATACAGTAATGAAAGTAAGCATTACTCAACATTAATGTATGGATAAGACTGCAGCTTGTATTCAAAGGAGAGTTCGTAGATCAAATAAATTGTTGCATTGCAAGGAGGCATCAGTTCATAAAAAATAATGAGCATTAAAAAATCATGTCAAAATTTTCAATTCTGATAATTTTTTGTCACAGTTGAGATGGGGAGGGGATGTACCAGAGGAGTATTTCATGTCAAACATCATTGAGAGCAAGAAGGCCGATATGGAGTCAGCCACGGTTGGACGTGGCTCTACATTTCAACTTGAGCTTGACGTGGAGTTGAATGGAACAGCTATCAGGTTCGTGACGGCTGGAATTTTTTTCAGATTATGTTTTTGATATTTTTTTGTAGTTGGGAGTACATGACTATGAGTTATGATATTGGATTTGGAATTTTTCGTAAACCAGAGGGAATGAAGAATAGGAAACTTCATGCTGGGGACATGATTATGGTGGTGAGAGAGAGAGTGTGTGAGTGTGCGTGTGTGTGTGTGTGTGTGTGCGCGTGCGTGCGTGCGTGCGTGCGTGCGTGTGTGTGTGTGCATCGGTCACTGTTCCATTTGTTGTTGTAGCGATCAACTCAGAGGACCAACTGTCATGAGACACCAGAGTCAGGAGTGTACCACTGCAGTCGACCAGGATCATGTTAGTGAGGAAGAGAGGGAGGGAAGGAGTGAAAAATAGATAGAGTAGGATAGTACTAGTGGGCATGTCACTACCTTGTGTACATGTGAAAGAGATTTCATGTCAACAGTTTATTTTGTGTCTCTACTGTAAGTGGGATGGAAGAGATAATGTAGGTAAAATAATTTAATTAAGCCCTTGATGTTTTTCTTTCCCTCCTCTCTCTCTCTCTCTCTCTCTCTCTCTCTCTCTCTCTCTCTCTCTCTCTCTCTCTCTCTTTCTCTCTCTTTCTCTCATTTTAGATGTCCTTAGATTTGACAACACTTATAGTTGGACACATTCTAAAGAGCTCTACTATCTAGTTCGTGTATTGCCCCCAGACACTGACATTTGTGCTCCGCAGGAGACAGAAGAAAATGGAGACATATTTGTTGACTGCAGAGACTGTTAACTATGCTTCACGTATCATCTCTTCACCTTTTGTGAAATTTTCTGCTTTCGCTCATCATAAATATTGTGACAGTTATGTGTTCCAAACAGCCCTGGGCACTCACTCAATAAATCATTACACTGACTGTGTACAGTATAATTTGATCACCTTATTTGGTGTGTAAATATTCAAACTTGAATAATAAAAATTACTCTTAGTCACTTTATGTTAACCAATTGCGGCCACGTGAAAGTGATTCAGTTTACTTGACTATTCTGTGAGAGCTAAATTATTGTATTTTCGATTGCAATGAAGAAATAACTATTGATGAATTTCATGAGTAAGGGTGAAGATGATTATTCAGTTGAGAACTGCTACTAAAAGTCAAAGTGATTCTAGTGTGTGTGTATGTGTGCATGACTGCAAAGTGAGTTGGTCTGTTTCCATAGTGACTGCTGTCTAGATGTCAGAATAGTCCGGGTCTGCAGAAAACAAGTTAAAATCAACTATTTACAGTCACATTGCTGACTTGATGGCCTATATTGAAATTGCTTACAAAAATGTATGGCCTATATTGAATGGGTGGGCATAGTTTTTCTGACCTTCTTCCTTGTTTTTTGCAGTGGTTTTATAATGTTTCACAAACTCTTCCGGGAACAGCTTCAACGCCTCTGTACCCACCGCTCTAGCCATTGGATTGCAGGACTCCTCTGCCTCAATGCCCAGTTTCAGCATTTCTCCAAACTCTGCATCTAGAGACACAGCTGCTTGTAAGTTGATGAACATGCATGGACCTACCTGACAAAAGATGAGCTCCTTTACTGTATGTTTGGTGTAATTGATATAGTCGTGTGGTGATTGAAGAAAGACGCTTAACTTGTTCGGGCTTTTGGAGATAGTTTAAAATTATGTATTAAACAAAATAAGTTGACTTTGTCTCACCTCGCAATTAGCCTCCATTGCTGAACTCTCCTGGCAGTACACCTTGATGCTGAAGCCTCTGTAAGTTGTCCTCGGATCTCTGTCTGTGCGAAATGTGATGAAAGCTTCTCCCTTTGGTGAATCAAAGGGTGGCGGGTATCCTTTATGACCTTTTCCACAGTAAACCTGACTTCCGATAGAAGGTGCAGAAATCTTGACATAGTCTGAGCAAGCTTTTCTATTTCCCATGTATCCTGACTCCTGCAAGTCAAAGTCTGTGAACTTGAGTGTCATCCAATACCCTTTGCCACAGCTGACGTTGTAATAGACAAGCCAGTTGCTGTGGTACTTCAAGGGGTATCTTGGAGAATGGACGTTCAGAGTGTAGCTGCCCATTGAAATTGTACGGGTCGGGTATGTGGTTTTAACCTTGCATCCATTCACATGATGGTCTTCTACCTTATGGTTGATAAATTTGCTAGGGAACCAATCATAAAAACAGTAGCTAAACACGTTTTCACTTTGACCTACTTCCTGGTGGGCATAGATGTACCTGTGCAGTGTCCACTTGTAAAAGGTTCATTTTGCTGCTGAACTTCATCTTCACAAGCTTGTGCAATGAACAGAACAGACCACAGCAACACTGCTACAAGAAGAAACTGCTGTTGCTGCTGCATTCTGAGAACGCAAGACTTAGTACACTGACAGTGAGTCGAGTTTAGGCTTTTATATCCTTATTTACAGGAAGTCTCAGACTCTGTACAAACTGTTGCTATGTAATTTATGACGATGACCTAATAGAGAAAGCTATTAGGATTTACTGTTGATAACCAAATGCTAACTGTGAAAACATAGATTGTACACAAGTTTCCATGTGCAAGATGGAAGTGTGAGTGAGTGAGTGAGTGAGTGAGTGAGTGAGTGAGTGTGTGGGTGGGTGGGTGGGTGGGAGGTCAAACTGTACAAAATTGATCCCGACAGCCAACTACGTGTACCATCAATTAAAGCTAGCCTGAGATTTGCAAAATTAATGAGTGAAATCTATACTACAGTCTAAAATATTGTGTGCTCTAGGTCTCATGCGCACATCAGTCAAAGAAGAGGATGTTTTGAAACACATGATTCAAATCGGAGAACAGGCTTCAATCGTATTCAATGATGAGTAGAAGCAAAAAATATCTTTTAAACTGTATTGCAGTACAGTGGAACCTCTCTTAGGTGACACCATTGAGTCCAGAGACCAACAAAATTGTCTATTATAGAGAGGGTGTCCTCTGGTCAGGGGTTTATTATACATTGTGGGTTATATTTGGGATTCAGTAAGTGTCCATTATAGAGAGGGTGTCCTCTGGAGAGGGGTGTCCGCTAAGAGGGGTTGCACTGTATGTGTATTCATTGTGGTTGGAATTTAGCAGCTGAAGTTTGTCAAATGTACTGTTTGTGCTGTAAATACAGTTTTAGCAGACACCATTCATCCCTCTATAATGGACACTTACTGAATCCCAAATACAATCCACATAAAGTATAAAGTATAATAAACCCCTGACCAGAGGGCACCCTCTTTATAATGGACAATTTTTGTTGGTCCCAATGGTGTCCGCCTTAGAAAGGTTCCACTGTATGTAGTGTTGTAAATGTTAACAATAACTAAAACTAAAACCACTTTTAGTAAGGGTCAAATCATTGTTGTTAACAATAACAAACTAAAACTAATATTACCAGGCTGAACTTTACTATTAATAACTAAAACTATAATTAGACACTTTTACTAGTTATTGTATATACAGTGGACCCTCACTAATCCGAACAACCCTAATCCGTACCCTCGCTAATCCGAATGAAGATTCGGCTCATTAATATTCATGATTGGTTAAATTTTAAAATTATTTGTTGTGTAATAAGGCATACGGTATAATATATTATTATTTTTATTTTGCATAAGCCTGGATGCGTATTGTACTTGACCACGAACAACGATGACCACGAACAGTCGCTACTATACTACTAGTAGTACACTGTACTTGACCACGAACAACGATGACCACGAACTGCTGTTACTATACTACACTGTATATACTTGACCACGAACTGCTGTTACTATACTACTAGTACACTGTACTTGACCACGAACAACGATGACCACGAACTGCTGTTACTATACTACACTGTATATACTTGACCACGAACTGCTGTTACTATACTACTAGTACACTGTACTTGACCACGAACAACGATGACCACGAACTGCTGTTACTATACTACACTGTATATACTTGACCACGAACTGCTGTTACTATACTACTAGTACACTGTACTTGACCACGAACAACGATGACCACGAACTGCTGTTACTATACTACACTGTACTTGACCACGAACAACGATGACCACGAACTGGAACAACACTGTGGACAGAGAACTGCGCGCTAGTAGTCGCCATTATTATTGCCGTAATTCCCGTGAAACGCCAAAATTCATGTAGGGGCGTGGTCAGTAGTGAATAAACACGCCCATTTCTCTAATCCGAACAAATACACTAATCCGAACACCCCCCGGAACGGGGCTGTTCGGATTAGTGAGGGTCCACTGTACAATTAATCAACAAGGTACCAAAGCACATGTGCTAATCTCTTTGTAACCTCTGTCAGTTGTACCAGAGTTGTACTTTTAAACTTCATTGTGCAACGAAAAAGCTACTATCAAGAAGGAGAAATCTTGGATCCGTTGGATTTCTGGATAAAGTCAGAGGCACAGTATCCCACTTGGTCAAAAGTAGCCTGTGGTGTACTTGTCATACCAGTCCTGCTTCATCAACATGCACCAATTGAGCGAAATGTCTCTATTGCAGGAAATGCTTGTATCGGTAAAAGAAATCGCTTAACAGACAAAAATCTGGAACGTGAAGTGTTGATTAGGAGTAACAAGGAATACTTATAGATAGCACACTAATAACAATAACTAAAACAATAACTACAACTAAAATTACTGATTTTTTTGTTAACTAATTATGACAATAACTTAAGGGTGGAAATTCCAAACATCAGGATTACGAATATTTTGGTTTCTACTGTTAGTTGAAGGCTTGGTCAGTCCCACTGATCACCCAAGAAAGTCGCCATTCGTCTTGTGGGCGTAGCAAGCCCCACCCAATGACGAAAAGTTGCGTTTCTTTCCTGAGCATGCCACACCCACACAAAATGTCAGACATAAACTTTGGTAGACAAGGAAGAAACGTATGTATCGGATTTTGCAAAAAGGCCTCTGTCTGTAAGTTACAGAGGGGCGAATATTTAATGAGAAGACACGATTTCGGCAAAAATCCCCTACCAGCAAGAGCGATGGAAGAAGATACATCTCCTTTTGCCAGAGCGCCAAAAAAATGCCACCTGAACTATTCTTTCTTGCTGCCCTTTGCACAATATAATCTACAGTGTCCTGGCTATTACTTGCCCGTTTTACAAGGAAAATGGGTGTACCCACACTCCAATAGCACTTGCCGTATTTGGAACAAAATTATTTCGCACTCGGCAATCACGAGAGACCCACATAGGCGTGGGCGGGTTGTGGGGAGGGGGGGAGGGTGGGAGGGCGTCAGGCGGCATTTTTTTGGCGCTCTGGCAAAAGGAGATGTATCTTCTTCCATCGCTCTTGCTGGTAGGGGATTTTTGCCGAAATCGTGTCTTCTCATTAAATATTCGCCCCTCTGTAACTTACAGACAGAGACCTTTTTGCAAAATCCCATACATACGTTTCTTCCTTGTGTACCAAAGTTTATGTCTGACATTTTGTGTAGGTGTGGCATGCTCAGGAAACAAACGCAACTTTTCGTCATTGGGTGGGGCTTGCTACGCCCACAAGACGAATGGCGACTTTCTTGGGTGATCAGTGTGACTGACCAAGCCTTCAACTAACAGTAGAAACCAAAATATTCGTAATCCTGATGTTTGGGAATTCCACCCTTAAACCAAATTCACCATTATTACTCTAACAAAACTATAACTAATATTAAAACCCATTACTTTTACAACACTAACTGTATGCTTGTTTTCATTTTCCAAACAAGCACTCATAGCAAACGTTTTGAGGTTTTTCTTGTAATGATAATATTTTTCTCTATTCTGTACAGAAAGGCAGAGCTATCGAGAACTGTACGGTGATAGTCAATGTGTACAGTCTCAGCTATCAGACTGGCGCTGTAAGGAGCATATACACTGTCTAACAATCACACTGTCACTGTCAAGAATTAATTGTACATTCTAGAAATAATTATTGTTACAACTTGCATGAGTTAAAGACGAGCTATTACTACTAACAGAATTTTCAGCAAAAGTTTATTAGTTTTTAAGTGTACCATTGCGCTACAGTACATACATTGTATCAGGACACATACAATATACAGCTCTCACTCCTCTTTGGCTTCAATTGATGAGCTTTCATTGAGGCTCCAATACTCACAACACCGCTAGCGTCTGAACACAACACTACCACATTGGAAGCTGTGTTCTGCTACGTCACACGCCCAAAGCCTCTCTGTGTGAACTGTTTCACTCGTAAAGCGTCAACACTCACAGCTTGTTCAGAATCTCTGGAGTCACACTAGCACTCTCACTGTATCAACACTTCCGCTGGCGACAGTTTGTACAGCACGATGCCCTTTCAATGTCACAATGAATTATATAAACTATCTATCAACAAATAGCAGAAGTGCTAAAGCTTTAGTTATTGTATACATAAGCTATGTATATCTAGTTTCGTGCTGACACATTTCACGTACAGCTGCATCTCAGACTTGCTGGAGCCTCACTTACAAGTTTAAATTTGTGCTTGGTGGGTAGATGACATTTTACACGATCTTGAAGAAGAGTAATACGGAATTTCTGATGACAATTTTATAATAAATTATGTTTCATGTAAGCTGTAGTCTTATCCATACATTAATGAAAGTAAGCATTACTCAACTGAGAAATGCTTACTTTCATTAATGTATGGATAAGACTGCAGCTTGTAATAAGCATTAAAAAAATGATGTCAAAAATTTTAGTTCTGATATTGTTTTGTCACAGTTGAGATGGGGAGGGGATGTACCAGAGGAGTATTCAATGTCAAACATCATTGAGAGCAAGAAGGCCGATATGGAGTCAGCCACGGTTGGACGAGGCTCTACGTTTCAACTTGAGCTTGACGTGGAGTTGAATGGAACAGCTATCAGGTTCGTGACGGCTGGAATTTTTTCAGATAATGTTTTTGATCATTAATTTTGTATTTGGGAGTACATGACGATGAGTTATGATATTGGATTTAGAATTTTTCGTAAACCAGAGGGAATGAAGAATAGGAAACTTCATGCTGGGGACATGATTATGGTGGTGAGAGAGAGAGTGTGTGTGTGTGTGTGCGTGTGTGTCTGTGTGTATGTGTGTGTGTGCGGCGGTCACTGTTTCATTCATTGTTGCAGCGATCAACTCAGAGGACCAACTGTCATGAGACACCAGAGTCAGGAGTGTACCACTGCAGTCGACCAGGAACATGTTAGTGAGGGAGGGAAGGAGTGAAAAATAGATGGAATACTAGTAGGCGTGTCACTACCTTGTGTACATATATGTACATGTGAAAGAGATTTCATGTCAACAGTTTATTTTGTGTATCTACTGTACGTAGGGATAATGTAGGTAAAATAATTTAATTAAGCCCTTGATTTTTTCCTTTTCCCACCTCTCTCTCTCTCTCTCTCTCTCTCTCTCTCTCTCTCTCTCTCTCTCTCTCTCTCTCTCTCCTCTCTCTCTCTCTCCCTCTCTCTCTCCCTCCCTCTCTCTCTCTCTCTCTCTCTCTCTCTCTCTCTCTCTCTCTCTCTCTCTCTCTGTCTCTCTCTCTCTCTTTCTCTCATTTTAGATGTCCTTAGATTTGACAACACTTATAGTTGGACACATTCTAAAGAGCTCTACTCTCTTGTTCGCGTATTGCCCCCAGACACCGATATTTGTGCTCCGCAGGAGTCAGAAGAAATGGAGACGTATTTGTTGACTGCAGTGACTGTTAACTATGCTTCACGTATCATCTCTTCACCTTTTGTGAAATTTTCCGCTTTCGCTCATCATAAATATTGTGAAAGTTATGTGTTCCGAACAGCCCTGGGCACTCACTCAATAAATCATAGCACTGACTGTGTACAGTATAATTTGATCACCTTATTTGGTGTGTAAATATTCAACTTGAATAATAAAAATTACTATTATTCACTTTATGTTAACCAAATTGCGGCCACGTGAAAGTGATTGAAAATGGGTTCATTTTTGAGCTGAATTATTTTACCTTCGATTGCAAACTATTGATGAATTTCATGAGTACAAATAGAACGGTGATGAAGATGATTATTCAGTTGAGAACTGCTACTAAAAGTCAAAGTGATTCTATTGTGTATGTGTGCATGACTGCAAAGTGAGTTGGTCTGTTTCCATAGTGACTAGATGTCGTAATAGTCCGGGTCTGCAGAAAACAAGTTAAAATCAACTATTTACAGTCACATTACTGACTTGACTGCCTATTATTGCTTATAAATTAATGTATGGCCTATATTGAATGGGTGGGCATAGTTTTTCTGACCTTTTTCCTTGTTTTTTGCGGTGGTTTTGTAATGTTTCACAAACTCTTCCGGGAACAGCTTCAATGCCTCTGTACCCACCGCTCTAGCCATTGGATTGCAGGACTCCTCTGCCTCAATGCCCAGTTTCAGAATTTCTCCAAACTCTGCATCTAGAGACACAGCTGCTTGTAAGTTGATGAACATGCATGGACCTACCTGACAAAAGATGAACTCCTTTACTGTATGTTTGGTGTAATTGATATAGTCGTGTGGTGATTGAAGAAAGGCGGCTAACTTGTTCGGGCTTTTAGAGACAGTTTAAATTTATTACACAAAATAAGTTGACTTAGTCTCACCTCACAATTAGCCTCCATTGCTGAACTCTCCTGGGGTTTAGAGCAATACACCTTGATGTCGAACCCTATGTCAGTTGTCGTCCTGTCTCTGTCTGTGCGAAATGTGATGAAAACTTCTCCTTTTGGTATATCAATGGGCGGCAGGTATCCTTTAGAAAATTTTCCACAGAAAACCCTATCCCTTCCAGAAGAAGGTGCAGAAATCTTGACATAGTCAGTGCAGACTTTTTTCCCATTTATGTAACCCGGTTCTTGCAATTTAAAGTCTCTGAATTTGAGTGTCATCAGATAGCCTTCGCCACAGCTGACGTTGTAATAGACAAGCCAGTTGCTGTGGTATTTCCTGGGATATCTTGGAGAACGGACGTCCAGAGTGTAGCTGCCCATGGAAATTGTACGGGTCGGGTATGTGGTTTTAACCTTGCATCCATCCACTTGATGGTCTTCTACCTTATGGTTGATAAATTTGCTAGGGAACCATACTGTAGCTAAATTCGTTTTTACTTTGACCTACTTTCTGGTGGGCATAGATGTACCTCTGCAGTGTCCACTTGAAATAATATCAGTTTGCTCCTGAACTTCATCCTCGCAAGCTTGTGCAATGAACAGAACAGACCACAGCAACACTGCTACTAGGAGAAACTGCTGCGGTTGGTGCTGCATTCTGAGAACACAAGACTTAGTACACTGACAGTTAGTCGAGTTTAGGCTTTTATTTCCTCATTCGCAGGAAGTCTTAGACTCTGTACAAACTGTTGCTGTGTATTTTGCGACAAATACCTAATAGTGAAAGCTATTGGGATTTACTGTTGATAACAAAATTAATACTAAATGTGAAAACATTGATTGTACACATTTTCCATGCACTGTTAAAACGGGGGTGTTGTGGTGACACTCCATGTTGTGTAGGTACTCGTTTAAAATCGTTGATTGTCAATTTTAAACGAGTACCTACACAACATGGAGTGTCACCACAACACTCCCGTTTTAACAGAGTGTGCAGGATGAAATTTGAAGTGTGTGGGTAGGTGTGTGAAGGTGTGTGAATGTGTGGGTTTACTAAAAAATTTGAGTGAATTTTTCAGCAATGTTTATGCTTCTACAGGTGCAAACTAAAGTGTTCATCTCAAGTGTCTTGATTCTCAGCCATAATAATTATAGTCCCAGTCTGTATACATGAAATAGAACATTTTGAACGCCTTAGTTACCTGCTACTAAACTTATAGAAATACACGTTCAAGTCAACCTTTCATAGTTGCGGTAGTCCTGTACTGTTTCACTAGGTCTTCAGGGAATGACTTCAGCACTTCAGCTCCTACTGCTCTAATTATTGAATTACACATCCCTTTGCTCTCGACACCAAGCTTTAGCATTTCTTCATATTCAGCTCCTGCATGTAACAAAATAGAGGAAGTCATACAGAACTAAAAGAAGGTGTTTAATATCTTGCTTGAATATACCTGAAAGAAGATGAGCTGCTTGGGTGAATTTGTGATGCAGATACAGTAGACGCTCAGTAATAAAAGAGAGGTGTTTAACTTTTTCAGGTTCCTAAACAGCCAAAAATATTATTTATTAATGATGAATTTGTTCGCATTGTCTCACCTTTTCATCTTCACAATCATCAGTATAAGCTGAGCTTTCTTTTATTGGGAGACATTTTGCTTTCATGCTAAAGCCACGGTGTCTTATTACGCTGCTGCTGCGAAATGTGATGAAAACTTTACTATCAGGAATATCGATGACGAGTTTATTTTGCCTTCCGCAGTAGATCATATCAGTACCAAGTGATGGGGAAGAAATGTTGACATAGTCTACACACACTTTCGGACCACTCCTTGGTTGCACTTTTCCTTTCAAGTCAAACTTGGTGAAATCCAGTGACATTAGATGTCCTTCACCACAGTTGAGATTGTAAAAAACAAGTTGATTGTTTGGGTATTTTTTATCTTTGGAATGAAATCCTGGTGAATTGATGAACAGCGAATTGCCCTCTCTGAAAACATTTTTAATCATTTTGTTAGTGACCATACATTCGAGTGAACCCCATCTGATTGTGTTTTTCGTAAAGTGGATTATAAATTTGCTATTGGGAAGAAAATGCAAAATAATTAATAATGAGCATTAATTGGTTTACTTTTTCATAGGCATTTTTAATCCCCGGCAGGGTGTGCGATCAGGCCTGGTTATGACATCAAGATTATACTCATGGACATCATCTCGGCAGGCGAATGCCAGGCAGGCAGTAGAAAACAGCACTACTGCTGCTACGAAAAGAATTGACTGCTGCAGCTGCATTGCGAGAAGACCAACCTACATTCAGAAATGAGGTCAAGTGCTGGCACTACAAGCTTTTATATTTTCCCGAAAGTACACATTGATCCATTTCAACATAAACTGTTATTATATATAGTAATCACTTATAGTGAAACCAAATTAGCTGTAGTCTTACTGAGATAGCACAGTATACCACATGCAGCTAATTCTAATTGATCTACTACATGTACAAGAAATTAAAAAGATTTCTATCGAAATCAAAAGGATGTAGTGATGAAGAAATCTACCACTGGTTCACAATGTAAACCAACAAGGAACAAGCATAGAATGGTAACACGATTGACTTGCTAACAGACCATAGATCCCTACATCAGTGGCTGCTGTGGCCTGACTATAGCTAGTTAAGCTATTTACTGTTGACTGACACTTTGAATAGAATTCAGCTTGTGACAAAATATTGATCTTATGTACAACCACTGATGTAGGGATCTATGGTCTGTTAGCAAGTCAATCGTGTTACCATTCTATGCTTGTTCCTTGTTGGTTTACATTGTGAACCAGTGGTAGATTTCTTCATCACTACATCCTTTTGATTTCGATAGAAATCTTTTTAATTTCTTGTTTGTGTCCTTTTTTCTTTTTAGTGAAGTGCAGTTCAATATCATGCATGTACGGAGAAGTCTTTGTTTCCACCATTAGTTTAGTATTCCTGTTGTTGATGGCTTTTCTTAAACTTGTAGCTAAAATTATATATCAGGTCTGCCTAGTATCAGGTCTGCCTAGTTGCCTACGCATGCATGCAGTGCATACGAGCCCCGCCCACACTTGTTTGTAGATCTACACGGCGGTTATAACTATCTGGCAAGTGCAGAATGGCGATCCTACACGAGCTTACCGTTCTTCGAAGACTCCAGACAAATGCCGGGTGTGTGTTCTCCGTGATAGTGATCCAATCATCCACACGGCGCAGCGATACTTTTTAGCTGCTTGGTCACGTGCACTACCCATTGCTAATTGGTCACGTGCGTGCGCGCGTATTGCGCAATCACAATAATGGCGTCTAACACTAAGCTGACAATGGATCACGATCGAGAAATCGCGGAACTTAGATCGCCGTTACGCTAAAAACAAAGCTCAAAAGGCACATGCCAGGAGAATTTCACGACTGTTCGTGGATGTTTTGGTCTCGGCACTGCTCGCGTAAAGGCGCTAGGCGAGTGGAAGAAAGAAGAATAAGAAGAAGAAAACGAAGATGACGAAACTCGATTTTCACCGTTTCCAGGTTCGTCACTTTAGTAACAATTTCGAGCAATCTCCTTGCTACTGTAAGATGGGGGCAACGCCAGAGAGCAGATCTAAGTGTCTAAAGACGTCTAAAATTCAACACCAGGCGAAATATCAGCGCTTGAACGCTAATACATTGTATGTAGCCGCCATCTTGTTTTCTCGTTCATCCCTACATAGGGAGACACTACCGTGTCTCCCTAATAATAAGGTACAACAAAAAATAGTCAGATTAGCTGTCTAAAATTATTTGGGTAAGCTCATATTATTTTCTGAAGTCAATAATGACTGTATATAAGAAAAAATCTCAATGACAGCTAATTATGACAGGAGCGTTTGTTACCGAGTTCCATTGTGGTTTATAAAGCAAAGTTCCAGTGTCACTGCTTGAGTGATGTCAGAGCTAGTGCAAGGAAGACCATCCACTGTGGTACAATTATGGCTGTGTTTCCTGCTGTTTCTATTTCCATTTGTTCACCACATATTTTCTTCCTACATGTGACTGGTCACCCAGTACATAGCTCCAGATCAGATTCCTCAAGCATACGGAGGCACAAGATGTGATCCTGACCCAAAGTGCTCTACTTATGTGAGTACAAATTATAACAAGAAATTAAAAAGATTTCTATCGAAATCAAAAGGATGTAGTGATGAAGAAATCTACCACTGGTTCACAATGTAAACCAACAAGGAACAAGCATAGAATGGTAACACGATTGACTTGCTAACAGACCATAGATCCCTACATCAGTGGCTGCTGTGGCCTGACTATAGCTAGTTAAGCTATTTACTGTTGACTGACACTTTGAATAGAATTCAGCTTGTGACAAAATATTGATCTTATGTACAACCACTGATGTAGGGATCTATGGTCTGTTAGCAAGTCAATCGTGTTACCATTCTATGCTTGTTCCTTGTTGGTTTACATTGTGAACCAGTGGTAGATTTCTTCATCACTACATCCTTTTGATTTCGATAGAAATCTTTTTAATTTCTTGTTTGTGTCCTTTTTTCTTTTTAGTGAAGTGCAGTTCAATATCATGCATGTACGGAGAAGTCTTTGTTTCCACCATTAGTTTAGTATTCCTGTTGTTGATGGCTTTTCTTAAACTTATAGCTAAAATTGTTAAGCTGTACGTATCAGGTCTGCCTAGTCGCCTACGCATGCATGCAATGCATACGAGCCCCGCCCACACTTGTTTGTAAACCTATACGGCGGTTATAATTATCTGGCAAGTGTAGAATGGCGATCCTGCACGAGCTTACCGTTCTTCAAAGACTCCAGACAAATGCCGGGTGTGTTCTCCGTGATAGTGATCCACACGGCGCAGCGATACTTTAGCTGCTTGGTCACATGCGCTACCCATTGCTTGGTCACGTGCGTATTGCGCAATCACAATAATGGCGTCTAACACTAAGCTGACAATGGATCACGATCGAGAAATCGCGGAACTTAGATCGCCGTTACGCTAAAAACAAAGCTCAAAAGGCACATGCCAGGAGAATTTCACGACTGTTCGTGGATGTTTTGGTCTCGGCACTGCTCGCGTAAAGGCGCTAGGCGAGTGGAAGAAAGAAGAAAGAAGAAGAAAACGAAGATGACGAAACTCGATTTTCACCGTTTCCAGGTTCGTCACTTTAGTAACAATTTCGAGCAATCTCCTTGCTACTGTAAGATGGGGCAACGCCAGAGAGCAGATCTAAGTGTCTATCTAAAGACGTATAAAATTCAACACCAGGCGAAATATCAGCGTTTGAACGCTAATACATTGTATGTAGCCGCCATCTTGTTTTCTCGTTCATCCCTACATAGGGAGTCACTACCGTGCCTCCCTAATAGACATAATTTAATTAAGGTGTGGTCACCAGCTCATAGATTAAGGTGTGGTCACCAGCTCATAGATTAAGGTGTGGTCACCAGCTCATAGTTTAAGGTGTGGTCACCGGCCAGCTCATAGTTTAAGGTGTGGTCACCAGCTCATAGTTAAGGTGTGTATAGTCACCAGCTCATAGATTAAGGTGTGGTCACCAGCTCATAGATTAAGGTGTGCATGGTCACCAGCTCATGGATTAAGGTGTGGTCACCAGCTCATGGATTAAGGTGTGGTCACCAGCTCATAGATTAAGGTGTGGTCACCAGCTCATGTACAATAAATATTGTACAATCAATAAACATTTTTGTGTTTATTTTCCGGATATTCAACTTCATCCTTTTTGTTGGCATTCCAATGTAAAATGTGTGGGAATAAGCTAAAATTTTGAGACCACTCAAATTTTCTCTGCAAAAATGCTACATTTACAGTGTTTGGCTCTCAAAATTTATTACAGTGGAACCCCTCTTAGAGGACACCCCTCATCCATCTATAATGGACACTTACTGAATCCCAAATATAACCCACACAATGTATAATAAACCCCTGACCAGAGGACACCCTCTCTATAATGGACAATTTTGTTGCTCCCGATGGTGTCCACCTTAGAGTGGCTCCTGTGTTTGACCCTATAGTATGTGTACCATTGCGCTACAGTACATACATTGTATCAGGACACATACAATGCACAGCTCTCACTCCTCTTTGGCTTCACTTGATGAGCTTGCATTGTGCCTCCAATACTCACAACACTGCTGGTGTCTGAACACAACACTACCACATTAGAAGCTGTGTTCTGCTACGTCACACACACAAACCCTCTCTGTGTGTGTACTGTTTCACTCGTACAGCGTCAAAACTCACAGCTAGTTCAGAATCTCTGAAGTCACACTAGCACTCTCACTGTATCAACGCTTCCGCTAGCGACAGCTTGTACAGCACAATACCCTTTCAATGTCACAATGAATTATATAAACAATATACCAGAAGTGCTAAAGCTTTAGTTATTATTGTATACATTTAGCTGTATCCCAGGCTGTATTTGTGCTGACACATTTCACTTACAGCTGCACCTCAGACTTGCTGGAGCCTCACTTAAAAGTTTAACATTGTGCTTGGTAGGTAGATGACATTATACTGGTCTTTTGGAGAGTAATACGAAATTTTTGTTGTCTTGTAATTGCTGAAGTATAAAGCTTCACCTTCATGTACTAATGTGTTCTGTCTCTGTAGTCGAGGACGATCAGAGACTGAACACATTAGCACATGAAATAATAAAATACTTCAAGCAAGCTCAGATAAAAATTAATATAGATTAGACGATGAATCGAGGTAACTACGAGATTAGAACGCTGCGGAAAACCGATCTATATAGACGTCCTGAAGCACCGTGGAAGTGCGAGGGTGTCTGATGTTTGGTTTCCAAGGTGTTCTAAGTCTCATAGTTACCGATGATTCGTCATCTAACCTGTTTAGACCACAAAGACAAGTTGAAGAAGTGCTCGTGGTAGTAGAGAGCCCAGAGAAGTTTTTGAAAGACGGCAGTATAAATTTTCGCGCATTTTACTAGGACGCCATCTTTTTGGTACATAAGTTTACTATGAACTTTACAGCATACACTATGAGATTTAGACACCCTGCAATTGACCAATTAAACTCAAGAATCGTGTTTACCTGTGGTCTAAGTAGTCTTATACACACATTAGCAAATCCAGAATAGTTCTATCACAACAGTTGTGATAATTAATGATCAAAAACGGAACATACTTTTTGTAGCAGAACATTCTAGAGTGCTGACATTAGAGGGTTCTTTGTGTGATTGAAGTTTATAAGTCAGTTATAATGCATTGTGTGTGAGGTACTGAATAGTAGTAGTACCTAGCTTAGTTATTCACCAAAATGAAGTGTCTCGTCATATCATTATGCCTCAGTGGGCGGAGCCATGAGGCATACAGTAGTCGTGTTATCATTCAGTCAGTCTGTCGCAACAATTTCTCATAGCTCGCTGAAAACTAAGCGCTGAAACGTGCAACACAAGCTAAAGTCGCTATTTGCTTGAAAATGAATTGTAAGGCTCTGTTCGTGAGTTATGGCGTGATTTGCTTACCTAGCGATCGATGGTGATCTAGACTCCTTCGTAGACAAAACTATCCACAGTTGACTGCCTAGAAGCTGATAGGTTAGAATTTCACTACAGGATAGCAGCACAGGTCCAGAGAGATTGTGTAAGCAAACTATGGAAGCTATTTCGCTCGTGTTCAGTATGAGTGTGCTGTACTATATACTGAACATTGTTGCCCAGTTGAATTGTGGTCAGCACTGATTGGCTTCTGATTGCATAACTTAAGCACTGCATTGGACAGAAATCATGTATACATGCATCTGCAGCTGTTGCTGTGTTTGTGGAATGGTGGATAGTTTACTGTGTTTGTGGAATGGTGGATAGTTGTGTTTGTAGATAGTTTACTGTGTTTGTGGAATGGTGGATAGTTGTGTTTGTGGATATTTGTTCATAAGTTCATAATGATATTTTTAAAAAGTATGTCAAAACTTTCAGTTCTGATATTGTTTTGTCACAGTTGAGATGGGGAGGGGATGTACCGGAGGAGTATTTCATGTCAAACATCATTGAGAGCAAGAAGGCCGACATGGAGTCAGCCACAGTCGGACGAGGCTCTACATTTCAACTTGAGCTTGACGTGGAGTTGAGCGGAACAGCTATCAGGTTCGTGACGGCTGGAATTTTTTTTCAGATAATGTTTTGATATTTTGTAGTTGGGAGTACATGACCATGAGTTACGATATTGGATTTGGAATTTTTCGTAAACCAGAGGGAATGAAGAATAGAAAACTTCATGCTGGAGACATGATTATGGTGGTGAGAGAGAGGGTGTGTGTGTGTGTGTGTGTGTGTGTGTTTGTGTATGTGTGTCCATGTGCGTGCGCGCGCGCGCGTGTGTGTGTGTGCGGGCGTGTGCGCGTGTGCGTGTGTGTATGTGTCAGTCACTGTTCCATTTGTTGTTGCAGCGGTCAACTCAGAGGACTAACTGTCATGAGACACCAGAGTCAGGAGTGTACCACTGCAGTCGACCAGGAACATGTTAGTGAGGAAGAGAGGGAGGGAAGGAGTGAAAAATAGATTGAGTAGAGTAGTACAAGTAGGTGTGTCACTACCTTGTGTGCATATGTGTACATGTGAAAAAGATGTCATGTCAACAGTTTATCTTGTGTATCTACTGTAAGTGGGATGGAAGGGGTGATGTAGGTAAAATAATTTAATAAAGCCCTTAATGTTTTTCTTTTTTCCCTCCTCTGTCCTCTCTCTCTCTCTCCCCTCCCTCCCTCTCTCCCTCTCTCTCTCCATCTCTCCCTCTCTCTCTCTCCATCTCTCCCTCTCCCTCTCTCTCTCTCTCTCTCTCTCTCTCTCTCTCTCTCTCTCTCTCTCTCTCTCTCTCTCTCTCTCTCTCTCTCTCTCTCTCTCTCTCTCTCTCTCTCTCTCTCTCTCTCCCTCCCTCTCTCTCTTTCTCTCATTTTAGATGTCCTTAGATTTGACAACACTTATAGTTGGACACATTCTAAAGAGCTCTACTATCTAGTCCGTGTATTGCCCCCAGACACTGACATTTGTGCTCCGCAGGAGACAGAAGAAAATGGAGACATATTTGTTGACTGCAGAGACTGTTAACTATGCTTCACGTATCATCTCTTCGCCTTTTGTGAAATTTTCCCTTTCGCTCATCATAAATATTGTGACAGTTATGTGCCCTGGACACTCACTCAATAAATCATTGCCTATTTACTGACTGTGTACAGTATAATTTGATCACCTTATTTGGAGTGTAAATACATGTATTCAAACTTGAATAATAAAAATTACTCTTAGTCAGTTTATGTTAACCAAATTGCGGTCACGTGAAAGTGATTGAAAATGAGTTCATTTGACTATCTGTGAGAGCTGAATTTACTTTCGATTGCAAACTATTGATGAATTTCATGAGTAAAAATAGAACGGTGATGAAGATAATTATTCATTGAGAACTACTACTAAAATTCTAGTGTGTATGTATGCGCATGCATGACCACAAAGTGAGTTGATCTGTTTCATAGTGACTGCTGGCTAGTTGTCATAATAGTCCGGGGCTGCAGAAAACAAGTAAAAATCAATTATTTTTTAGTGACTGAATTATTTTGACGAAAATTCGACTTGCTCTAAACTGACAGTTTGTCTTGCATTTTCTACAACATGCAGTACGCTAGCTGTTCCAAACTAGCACTGTTTTTTGCTGGTATGTCAAAGTTTACGACCATGTACTAAACCCTGAGTTGGCCACTCCCACTTCGGAACTGAAGCCGCTTAAGTGATGCGACCTCGTCATTTTTCAGCCAATTTTGTTCTTCGTTTAGCCCTTGTGACTGATACAAAAACCTGGTGGTGTCCAGGTGAGCAAACAGCATAGTTTAGACCATATTCCATGCCTACATGTAAGTATGCATTTCCGGGCATCCTGAAGCTTTAAAAATGCCAAAAGTGGTGAGGGGCTCCGCCCCTTCGAACCCCGGGTTAACGAGGGGACACCCCCCTTTAAAATTCCCCCGTGCTGTACGTTGTAGTGGGGAGGGCGCGCCGAAAAACAGTGGGTTTTTCAGGTAAAGTCATCTTTTGCAATTAAACTTGATTTGACCTTTCTAGAGCACTTTTGCACTTTTTATGACATCTAGAGTAGGTGGAGTCAATTATGACGCCTAAAGCCGCTATGGGCCTTAAAGGGTTAATTGACGTCCTATAATTATTGAAATTGCTTGTAAATGTAGGCCTATTATTGAATGGTTGGGTGGGGTGGGCATACATTAGTTTTAATGACCTTCCATGTTTTTTACAGTGGTTTTGTAATGTTTCACCAACTCTTCCGGGAACAGCTTCAACACCTCTGTACCTACTGCCCTAGCCATTGGATTGCAGGACTCCTCAGCCTCAATACCCAGTTTCAGCATCTCTCCAAACTCAGCATCTAAAAGACATAGTCACAGGTGCTTGTAAGTTGATAAACTTGCTTGTACAGACGTACCTGACAAAAGATGAGCTCCTTTACTGAATATGTGGTGCAATTGATATAGCCGTGTGGTGATTGAAGAAAGATGCTTAACTTGTTTGGGCTTTTAGAGACAGTTTAAATTTATTACACAAAATAGGTTGACTTTGGCTTACCTCTTCATTCTCACAATTAGCCTCCATTCCTGAACTCTCCTGGGGTTTGTGGCAATTCACCTCAATGCTGAAGCCTTTGTCAGTTGTCGTCTTATCTCTGTCCGTGCGAAATTTGATGAAAACATTTCCTTTTGTTATCACACCGGGCAGCTCGTATCCTTCACGAATTTTTCCACAGAGAACACTATCCCTTCCTAAAGAAGGTGCAGAAATTTTGACATAGTCTACGCACTCGTTTTTTCCATTCACTAGTCCTTTCTCTTGCAATTTAAAGTCTCTGAACTTGAGTGTCATATGATAACCTTTGTCACAGCTGACGTTGTAATAGACAAGCCAATTGCTGTGGTATTTTTTGGGATATCTTGGAGAACGGACGTTCAGAGTGTAGTCGCCGATATGCATGATAGCACGGGTTGGGTATCTGTTTGTTACCTCGCATTCATAATTACCTTCCACCTTATGGGTTATAAATTTGCTAGGGAACCAATCATAAAAACAGTAGCTAAACATGTTTTTACTTTGACCTACTTTCTGGTGGGCATAGATGTATTTTTGCAGTGTTCACTTAAAATAGGTGTAGTTTGCTCCTGAACTTCATCCTCGCAAGCTTGTGCAATGAACAGAACAGACCACAGCAACACTGCTACTAGGAGAAACTGCTGTTGCTGCTGCATTCTGAGAACACAAGACTTAATACACTGACAGTGAGTCAAGTTTAGGCTTTTATTTGCTCATTTGCCGGAAGTCTCAGACTCTGTACAATCTGTTGCTGCGTATTTTGTGACAATGACCTAATAGATCGAGAAAGCTATTGGGATTTACTGTTGATAACCAAATACTAACTGTGAAAACATTGATTGTACACAAGTTTTCATGTGCAAGACGGAAGAGTGAGCGAGTGTGTGGGTGGGTGGGTGGTCAAACTGTACAAAATTGATCCCGACAGCCAACTACATGTACCATCAATTAAAGCTAGCCTGAGATTTGCAAAATTAATGAGTGAAATCTATACTACAGTCTAAAAATTAATATTGTGTGCTCTATAGGTCTCATGCGCTCATCAGTCAAGGAAGAGGATGTTTTGAAACACGTGATTCAAATCGGAGAACAGGCTTCAATCGTATTCAATGATGAGTAGAAGCAAAAAATTGAGTAGAACAATTGAATGTTTGACAATATTTTTATTGCAGTATGTGTATTCTTGTGGTTGGAACTTAGCAGCTGAAATTTTTCAAATTTATTGTTTGTGCTGTAAATACAGTTTTAGTAGACACCCTTCATCCCTCTATAATGGACTCCCAAATACAATCCACATAATGTATAATAAACCCCTGACCAGAGGACACCCTTTCTATAATGGACAATTTTTGTTGCTGTCCCAATGGTGTCTGCCTTAGAGAGGTTCCACTGTATGCTTGTTTTTATTTCCACACAAGCACTCATAGCAAACGTTTTGAGGTTTTTCTTGTAATGATAATATTATTCTCTATTCTGTACAGAAAGGCAGAGCTATCGAGAACTGCACAGTGATAGTCAATATTGACAGCCTCAGCTATCAGAGACACTTTCACTGGCGCTGTAAGGAGCATATACACTGTCTATAAACAATCACACTGTCACTGTCAACAATTAATTGTACATTCTAGAAACTATTGTTACAACTTGCATGTGTTAAAGACGAGCTATTACTACTAACAGAATTTTCTGCAAAAGTTTATTAGTTTTTAAGTGTACCATTGCGCTACAATACATACATTGTATCAGGACAAATACAATGTACAGCTCTCACTCCTCTTTGGCTTCAATTGATGAGCTTGCATTGAGGCTCCAATACTCACAACACTGCTAGTGTCTGAACACAACACTACCACATTGGAAGCTGTGTTCCTCTACGTCACACGCCCAAAGCCTCTCTGTGTGAACTGTTTAACTCGTAAAGCGTCAACACTCACAGCTTGTTCAGAATCTCTGAAGTCACACTAGCACTTTCACTGTATCAACGCTTCCGCTAGCGACAGCTTGTATAGCACAATGCCCTTTCAATGTCACAATGAATTATATAAACAAAATAGCAGAAGTGCTAAAGCTTAAGTTATTGTGTACATTTAGATATATCCTGTTTTCGTGCTGACACATTTCACTTACAGTTGTACCTCAGACTTGCTGGAGCCTCATTAAAAGTTTAACTTTGTGCTTGGTTGAAGACATTTTACACGATCTTTTGAAGAGTAATACGGATTTTCTGTTGTCTTGTAATTGCCGAAGTGAAAAGTGTATGAAGCTTCACCTTCATGTGCTAATGTGTTCTGTCTCTGTAGTCGAGGACGATCAGAGACTGAACACATTAGCACATGAAATAATCAAATACTTCAAGCAAGCTCAGATAAAAATTAATATAGGTTAGACGATGAATCAAGGTAACTATGAGATTTAGACACTGCGGAAAACCGATCTATAGACTTCCTGATGCACCGTGAAAGGGCGAGGGCGTCTATTTGGTTTCCAAGGTGTTCTAAATCTCATAGTTACCGACGATTCGTCTCGTCTAACCTGTTTAGACCACAAAGACAAGATGAAGCGCTCATGGTAGTAGAGAGCCCAGAGAAAGTTTTTGAAAGACGGCAGAATAAATTTTTTCACGCATTTTTCTAGGACACCATTTTTGTGGTTATTAAGTACGTAGTTAATTAAAAGTTTACTATGAACTTACAACATACACTATGAGATTTAGACACTCTGCAATTGGAAACTCAAGAATTGATTTTACTTGTGGTCTAAATAGTCTTATACACACCAGCCAGAATAGTTCTATCACGACAGTTGTTATAATGATCAATCAAGCCAGTGAAAGCAGAACAATCTAGAGTGATGACATTCCTTGTGTGGTTGAAGTTTATAAGTCAGTTATAAAGCATTGTGTGTGAGGGTGCTGAAGAGTAGCAGTACTTAGCTTAGTCATTCACCAAAATGAAGTGTCTCGTCATTATGCCTCGGTAGCTAGGTGGAGCCACGAGGCATACAGTAGTCGTGTTGTCAGTCTGTCGCAACAATTTCTCATAGCTCACTGAAAGCTAAGCGCTGAAACGTGCAACACAAGCTAAAGTCGGTATTTGCTTGAAAATCAATTGTAAGGCTCTGTTTGTGAGTTATGGCGTGATTTGCTTACCTCGCGATCGATGGCGATCTAGAAGGCAAAACTATCAACAGTTGACTGCCTAGAATCTGATAGGTTAGAATTTCACTACAGGATAGCAGCACAGGTCTAGAGAGATTGTGTAAGCAAGCTATGGAAGCTATTTCGTTCATGTTCAGTATGCGTGTGCTGTAGTGTATACTGAACATTGTAGACATGCCCAGTTGAATTGTGGTCAGCACTGATTGGCTTCTGATTGCATAACTAAAGCACTGCATTGCACAGAAATCATGTATACACAGCTGTTGCTGTGTTTGTGGATATTTGTGTATTTGCCGTGTGTAGATAGTTTACTGTGTTTGTGGAATGGTAGATAGTTGTGTTTGTGGATATTTGTTCATAAGTTCATAAAGATATTTTTTTTAATTATGTCAAAAATTTCAGTTCTGATATTGTTTTGTCTCAGTTGAGATGGGGAGGGGATGTACCAGAGGAGTATTTCATGTCAAACATCATTGAGAGCAAGAAGGCTGATATGGAGTCAGCCACAGTTGGACGAGGCTCTACATTTCAACTTGAGCTTGACGTGGAGTTGAATGGAACAGCTATCAGGTCCGTGACGGCTGGAATTTTTTTCAGATAATGTTTTTTTATATTTTGTAGTTGGGAGTACATGACGATGAGTTATGATATTGGATTTGGAATTTTTCGTAAACCAGAGGGAATGAAGAATAGGAAACTTCACGCTGGGGACATGATTATGGTGGTGAGAGAGAGTGTGTGTGTGTGTGTGCGTGTGTGTCTGTGTGTGTGTGTGTGTGCGGCGGTCACTGTTTCATTCATTGTTGCAGCGATCAACTCAGAGGACTAAATGTCATGAGACACCAGAGTCAGGAGTATACCACTGCAGTCGACCAGGAACATGTTAGTGAGGGAGGGAAGGAGTGAAAAATAGATGGAATACTAGTAGGCGTGTCACTACCTTGTGTACATATGTGTACATGTGAAAGAGATTTCATGTCAACAGTTTATTTTGTGTATATCTACTGTAAGTGGGATGGAAGGGATAATGTAGGTAAAGTAATTTAATTAAGCCCTTGATTTTTTCCTTTTCCCACCTCTCTCTCTCTCTCTCTCTCTCTCTCTCTCTCTCTCTCTCTCTCTCTCTCTCCCTCTCTCCCTCCCTCTCTCTCTCTCTCTGTCTCTCTCTCTCTCTTTCTCTCATTTTAGATGTCCTTAGATTTGACAACACTTATAGTTGGACACATTCTAAAGAGCTCTACTCTCTAGTTCGCGTATTGCCCCCAGACACCGATATTTGTGCTCCGCAGGAGTCAGAAGAAATGGAGACGTATTTGTTGACTGCAGTGACTGTTAACTATGCTTCATGTATCATCTCTTCACCTTTTGTGAAATTTTCCGCTTTCGCTCATCATAAATATTGTGTCAGTTATGTGTTCCAAACAGCCCTGGGCACTCACTCAATAAATCATTACACTGACTGTGTACAGTATAATTTGATCACCTTATTTGGTGTGTAAATATTCAAACTTGAATAATAAAAATTACTCTTAGTCATTTCATTTTAACCAATTGCGGCCACGTTAAAGTGATTGAAAAATTAATGACTATCTGTGAGAGCTTAATTATTTTACTTTCGATTGCAATGAAGAAAAAACTATTGATGAATTTCATGAGTACAAATAGAACGGTGATGAAGACGATTATTCAGCTGAGAACTGCTACTAAAGTCAAAGTGATTCTATTGTGTATGTGTGCAGGACTGCAAAGTGAGTTGGTCTGTTTCCATAGTGACTGCTGACTAGTTGTCATAATAGTCTGGGTCTGCAGAAAACAAGTTACAATCAACTATTAATTTTACAGTCACATTATTGATTGCTTATAAATGTAAGGCCTAAATTATATTGAATGGGTGAGGCATAGTTTTTCTGACCTTCTTCCTTGTTTTTTGCGGTGGTTTTGTAATGTTTCACAAACTCTTCCGGGAACAGCTTCAACGCCTCTGTACCTACCGCTCTAGCCATTGGATTGCAGGACTCCTCTGCCTCAATACCCAGTTTCAGAATTTCTCCAAACTCCGCATCTAGAGACACAGCTGCTTGTAAGTTGATGAACATGTATGGACGTCCTACCTGACAAAAGATGAGCTCCTTTACTGTATGTTTGGTGCAATTGATATAGTCGTGTGGTTATTGAAGAAAGGCGGTTAACTTGTTCGGGCTTTTAGAGACAGTTTAAATTATTACACAACATAAGTTGACTTAGTCTCACCTCGCAATTAGCCTCCATTGCTGAACTCTCCTGGGGTTTGGAGCAATACACCTTGATGTCGAACCCTATGTCAGTTGTCGTCCTGTCTCTGTCTGTGCGAAATGTGATGAAAACTTCTCCTTTCGGTATATCAATGGGCGGCAGGTATCCTTTAGAAAATTTTCCACAGAAAACCCTATCCCTTCCAGTAGAAGGTGCAGAAATCTTTACATAGTCAGTGCAGACTTTTTTCCCATTTATGTAACCCGGTTCTTGCAATTTAAAGTCTCTGAACTTGAGTGTCATCAGATAGCCTTCGCCACAGCTGACATTGTAGTAGACAAGCCAGTTGCTGTGGTATTTCCTGGGATATCTTGGAGAACGGACGTCCAGAGTGTAGCTGCCCATCGAAATTGTACGGGTCGGGTAAGTGGTTTTAACCTTGCATCCATGCACTTGATGGTCTTCTACCTTATGATTGATAAATTTGCTAGGGAACCAAGTCATAAAAACTGTAGCTAAACTCGTTTTTTCTTTGACCTACTTTCTGGTGGGCATAGATGTACCTCTGCAGTGTCCACTTGAAATAATATCAGTTTGCTCATGAACTTCATCCTCGCAAGCTTGTGCAATGAACAGAATAGACCAAAGAAACACTGCTACTAGGAGAAACTGCTGTTGGTGCTGCATTCTGAGAACACAAGACTTAGTACACTGACAGTGAGTCGAGTTTAGGCTTTTATTTCCTCATTCGCAGGAAGTCTCAGACTCTGCACAAACTGTTGCTGTGTATTTTGCGACAAATACCTAATAGTGAAAGCTATTGGGATTTACTGTTGATAACCAAATACTAACTGTGAAAACATTGAGTGTACACATTTTCCATGTGCATGATGGAAGTATGTGGGTAGGTGTGTGAGTTTGTGGGTGGGTGAGTGAGCGTGTGGTCACATAGCAGGTGGTGAATTAAACTGTACAAAATTGATCCCGACAGCCAACTACATGTACCATAAATTAAAAGCTATAGCCTAAGACTTGCAAAAATTAGTACCAGTAATGAGTGAAACTACATGTATACTACAGTTTGTGACTCTTGCAGTCAATCATTATGTCTGCATTCAAATCTGCAGAGGTGCTTGAAGCAGCCTATATACAGCATTGTTGCATGTAGTAGTGACAGATTCATAATTTTGTCATGTGCCTCCTAAGTGATAAATTTTAACCCATCAGCTATCGACACTGTTCATGTTGTACTGATAACAATTATTAGGGAGACACGGTAGTGTCTCCCTATGTAGGGTTGAACGAGAAAACAAGATGGCGGCTACATACAATGTATTAGCGTTCAAACGCTGATATTTCGCCTGGTGATGAATTTTATACGTCCAAAGACACTTAAATCTGCTATCTGGCGTTGCCCCATCTTACAGTAGCAAGGAGATTGCTCGAGATTGTTACTAAAGTGACGAACCTGAAAACGGTGAAAATCGAGTTTCGTCATCTTCGTTTTCTTCTTTCTTCTTTCTTTCTTCTTTCTTTCTTCCACTCGCCTAGCACCTTTACGTGAGCAGTGCCGAGACCAAAACACCCACGAACAGTCTTGAAATTCTCCTGGCATGTGCCTTTTGAACTTAGTTTTTAGCGCAACGGCGATATAAATTCCGCGATTTCTCGATCGTGATCCATTGTCAGCTAAGTGTTAGACGCCATTAATAATTATAGTGATTGCGCAATACGCACGTGACCAAGCTGTGGTTAGCGCACGTGACCAAGCACAAGCTTGAATATCGCCACCACGCGCGCCGTATAGATCACGGAGAACACATTTTGTCTGGAGTCTTCGAAGAACGGTAAGCTAGCAAGCGCAGAATCACCGTTCTGCCTTGCCAGATAATTATAACCGACGTAAGCAAGTGTGGGCGGGGCTCGTATGCACTGTATTCATGCATGCGTAGGCGAGCTGATATCTACAGCATAAAAATTACTTACCTACACTTTTAAAATTGTTAATAATAAAGTAAAGCCATCAACAACAGGAAAACGAAACCAATGGTGGAAACAAAGATGGTACAGTAATTGCTTGATATTGAACTGCACTTCACTGAAAAAGGACACAAACAAGAAAATTAAAAAGATTTCTATCGAAATCAAAAGGATGTAGGGTTGTGAAATCTACCACTGGTCAACAATGTAAACTAACAAGGAACAAGCATGGAATGGTAACACGATTGCCTTGCTAACAGACCATAGATCCCTACATCAGTGGCTGTACATAAGCTGTCACAAGCTGAATGCACGTCAGGTGTCAGTCAACAGCAACAAGCTAAGCTGAACTAGCTATAGTCAACTACAGCAGCCACTGATGTAGGGATCTATGGTCTGTTAGCAAGGCAATCGTGTTACCATTCCATGCTTTTTCCTTGTTAGTTTACATTGTTGACCAGTGGTAGATTTCACAACCCTACATCCTTTTGATTTCGATAGAAATCTTTTTAATTTTCTTGTTATATTATATAGTAGTTATATACCGACTGTGAGGTATATAACTACTTTAAACCATAGTGCGCTGCTTGCCTGACGTCTAGCTGGCTACCTTACGTCGCAGGAAGACCGCAGAGCAGCCCGAGCGCCGTTTCTTTGTGGATTCTCGAACGCGGCGGCCATCTTGAAACGCGTGCGGGCTGTACACGATTTATAACCCTCATTAACGCTCGTTACATCAAAGAGAATTATTCATACTATGGTTTAAATCTTATTAACCACTTGTACTCTGATGAAGTTTCAATACAAGAATGTCAATAATATTTATTGTTAATTGCTATAATTGTTTTGATCAAAATTAATGTGACTATAAAGTCTGAGTGAATTGTTCTAGCAATGTTTGTGCTTCTACGGGTGCAAACTGAAGTGTTCATCTCAAGTGTCCTGATTCTCAGCCATAATAATTGTAGTCCCAGTCTGTATACATGAAATAGAACATTTTGAATGCCTTAGCTACCTGCTACTAAACTTATAGAAATACACGTTCTATTCAAATCAACCTTTCATAGTTGCGGTAGCCTTGTACTGTTTCACCAGGTCTTCAGGGAATGACTTTAGCACTTCAGCCCCTACTGCTCTAACTATTGAGTTACACGTCCCTTTGCTCTCGACACCAAGCTTTAGCATTTCTTCATATTCAGCTCCTGCATGTAGCAAAATAGAGGAAGTCACTCAGAACTAAAAGACTGTTTAATATCTAGCTTGAATATATACCTGAAAGAAGATGAGCTGCTTGGGTGAATTTGTGATGCAGATACAGTAGACGCTCAGTAATAAAGGAGAGGTGTTTAACCTTTTCTGGTTCCTAAACAGCCAAAATAATATTGATGATGAATCTGTTCGCATTGTCTCACCTTTTCGTCTTCACAATCATCAGTAAAAGCTGAGCCTTCTTTTATTGGGAGACATTCTGCTGTCATGCTGAAACCAGGGTGCCTTATTCTGCTGCTGCTGCGAAATGTGATGAATACTGTACTATCAGGAATATTGATGAAGAGATTCTTGCGCTTTCCGCAGTATATCCTATCGGCACCAAGTGATGGGGAAGAAATGTTGACATAGTCTACACAAACTTTTGGACCACTCCTTGGTTGCACTTTTCCTTGCAAGTCAAACTTAGTGAAATCCAGTGTCATTAGATGTCCTTCACCACAGCTGAGATTGTAAAAAACAAGTCGATCGTTTCGGTATTCATCGATGAAATGAAATCCTGGTGAATTGATGTACATCAAATTCCGTGTGTCATCTCTGGCAACACTTCTACATATATTTCTACTGACCACACATTCGGGGAAACCCCCATTCAATGTGGTTTCCGTAAAGTGGATTATAAATTTGCTATTGGGAAGAAAATGCAAATAAATAATTCATAATGTGCATTAATTGGTTTACTTTTTCATGGGCATAACTAATCCCCTGCAGGGTGTGATATCAGGCCTGGTTATGATATCACCATTATACTGGTCTTCATGGACGTCATCTCTGCAGGCGAATGTGCGGCAGGCAGTGGAAAACAGCACTACTGCTGCTACGAAAAGAATTGACTGCTGCAGCTGCATTGCGAGAAGACCAACCTACACTCACAAATGAGGTCAAGTGCTGTCACTACAAGCTTTTATATTTTCCTGAAAGTACACATTGATCAATTTAACCTAAACTGTTACTATATATCTTTAGAGGTCATCACCTATAGTGAAACCAAATGGAGTAGCTGTTGTAGCATTATCTGCAGCCTTAATGTGATTCTAAACAGCCAGCACAGTATACCACATGCAGCTAATTCTAATTGATCTACTACATGTATAATAAGGTGCAACAAAAAATAGGCAGATTAGCTGTCTAAAATTATTTGGGTAAGCTCATAATTTTCATATTATTTTTTGAAGTCATAAAAATGAACCAAAAATTTGATGGCTGTATGTAAGAACAAATCTCATTGGCAGTTAACTATGACAGCAGCGTTTGTTACCGAGTTTCATTTGTTATATTTTGAGGTGGTTTATAAAGCAAAGTTCCAGCGTCACTTTTTGAGTGGTGTCATGCAGGGTACAAGGAAGACCATCCACTATGGTAGGCAGACCATCCACTATGGCTGTGTTTCCTGCTGCTTTCAAGATGTAGTCATCCGGTAGAGAAAGATAGATTGTACTCTCAGCAAATGAACCTCAGTTGCATAGAAACAGAGACATGTGGGTCAACATGCCTCAAGTTTGCTGACTTGACTAGCAAGTACAATTTTACTGACTGTTGCAACCAAATTTTGGCATGATGTCGTAATAAATTTTGCTGTACTTCTTCCATTAGAATGCTGAAACTTATTCCAGACTTTGAGCCAAATTAGATGAACTTTTCCTTTATTAGCTAGTACTCTGGTGTTACACTCAGCAGTCTGCTGTCTTGAATAAGCCGCAAATAGTTACTAGATAATTTGAACATTGAGTGTTTATTGATTGGACAACAACTAAGAATACCATAATCATGAGAAGAAGTGAAAATATAATGACAGAATACGTGCTATACTAGGTGAAGTTCCATTGTTACTGTTTGCGTGATGTCACAGTACAGGGCAGACCATCTACTGGTACAAGCAAGGCAGTATTTCCAGCAGCTTTCAAGCAGTAGTCATCTGGTAGAGAGAGATTGTACTCTCTCAGCAAATGAACCAGCAATACCTTTGCTTGCATCTAAACAGAGAACAATACATGATTCTGTCATGTTGCATGAAATAGCTCACCATTGCTAGTACTCGTCCAATACAAGAACGATGTCCAACACCAAATGGATAGTACACATACGGACTTGGTCTGATGAAAGAAGAAGAATATTAATCATGCATATAATTATTTTGAATGAGGATTAGTTACTTTTTTTGTCCGGGATCGAATCGACTTGGGTCAAACTTTAGAGGATTGTCAAAATATTCCGGATTTCGCATGACGGGATAAGCTACGCTCTACAGAATAAATGGATAAACTTGTGCAACAAATCATGTCATTCTTTCTCCTACCATTATCCAGGTTCCCTCAGGAATGTGGTAACCAAGGAGATCAAGACCTCCCTTGGGAGCAGATCTCTGCAGAGCACCAGATGAATATAACCGCAAGGCCTCCTCGAATACCTGAAAGATTAGAACATAATATTGTCAAAAGAACTAATTTATCCAGTTAAAATGTCTTGTGCTGACAATGTATGCTGCTACTATACCTGATTCATATCAACCAGTTTGTCGGTATCGTCAGCATCTACCGTAGCTTTGTCACCTACAACCTCCTCTATCTCTTCCATTATTCTGTGTAGACAGTATTCATTTCATGCTAGCAAACACGAAAAGTGCTTTCCACACACCTCCGATAAATGTCAGGATTCTGAATAATAGCACCGGTAGCAAATACGAGCAATGTGGCAGTTGGCTCTTGTCCTGTAAGTGGACAAATGTTTCATCATTATTGTAGCAATTACAAACCATACCAGCAAGATAGAACATGAAGAACTCGTCGACGAGGTCCTCCATATCCACATTCTTTTCGGTATCTACAATTCTACATGTATAAACCAATAAATACACAGCTCAGTCAACCAACTATCATAAACACAAATTTTAGGGTAGCTTTGTGAATTCAGTTCAATCGGAAAATATTTATATGCAAAATTATTTTACAATTTTCAAACACCATGATATTTATCCGTTTACTGTAAGTCCAGTATTGTCATTACTTACGGACTATGCTGAGTATCTGTGACATGATGTCGAATGGCAGTTCCTCCTTGTTGTCCAGAGCCTTCATTCTCAGGGCAATACAGTGTCTACCGATAGCTCTGATCTTGCGAATTGCATTAGCATACTTCTGACCAGTAAATGGTATAAACTGCAGTAAAAAGAAACGATGGAACATATATGTGACCGGATCTGGGAAAATGAACCTTAAGGGGATCTGTCGTAAATGGAAATAACGCAAAATATTCAGCACTTTGAATTTCATCAGCATCAATGTTGATGCAGAAATGATAAGTACTATCCTTGTTCTTTTGAATACAAAAGTGGTTTTTGACCCAAAAAGTCAAATTACTATGAATATCATGCGTTACTTTCATCTACTAGAGGTCCCCTTAAGGTTCATTTTCCCAGATCCGGTCACATATAATAGTTCAGCACCACATCAGTTTTTTGATTTTTTTAAAATACGCTTTTGTGATAAATGTAACAGCAGTTGTGTCAAAAAAGTGAAAACAGGAAACAAATGAGGAAAAAATAATTCTTCCTCGTAGCACCACATCAATAGCTAGCCTGTAGTAGTGGATTTCTGTTTATTGCTTTGAATCCTTCAAAAGAAATGTTCAACAGATCAATCAGTCCTTGTTCTCCAGCTATAGACTTCACGACTGGATCACTTTGAAAGTCAGCACCAAATGCTATCTATGGTTTGAGTAAATACATGTAATATACATGCAATACAAGTAAAATAAAAAAATTTTAACAAAGCTGAAAAGTGTAGGGATGACGCTTGCAAAAGTAAAAGTCCCAAGTATCCCTACATCAGCGTCTTGCTGCGAAGACATGCAACAAATCCTTAATCCTCTTCCCATACTTCTACAACCGTCAATTACTGCGTCCTCCAAAGCTACTTCTTACTTTACAAGTAATATTATTCTCACACGTATGGAGACATAATTTAGATGCTATAGGCCTAATACCCACTTAACAATACAGTGGTCTTAGCTGTGAGTTCTCTCCAGCATGCTTACAGTCACTAAAGTTCTTTTTAAATGAAATGTCACCACTAGATGACGTACCAGGCTGGACACTTGGAGACTTGCAAACTTTTCTCCCACTTAAGTAACCTGGCTCTTGCAATTTAAAGTCTCTGAACTTGAGTGTCATCAGATAGCCTTCGCCACAGCTGACGTTGTAATAGACAAGCCTGTTGCTGGGGTATTTCTTGGGATATCTTGGAGAACGGACATCCAGAGTGTAGCTGCCCATGGAAATTGTACGGGTCGGGTATGTGGTTTTAACCTTGCATCCATCCACTTGATGGTCTTCTACCTTATGGTTGATAAATTTGCTAGGGAACCAAGTCATAAAAACTGTAGCTAATCACGTTTTTATTTTGACCTACTTTCTGGTGGGCATAGATGTACCTCTGCAGTGTCCACTTGAAATAATATCAGTTTGCTCATGAACTTCATCCTCGCAAGCTTGTGCAATGAACAGAATAGACCACAGCAACACTGCTACTAGGAGAAACTGCTGTTGCTGCCGCATTCTGAGAACACAAGACTTAGTACACTGACACTTAGTTGAGTTTAGGCTTTTATTTCCTCATTCGCAGCAAGTCTTAGACTCTGCACAAACTGTTGCTGTGTATTTTGCGACAAATACCTAATAGTGAAAGCTATTGGGATTTACTGTTGATAACCAAATACTAACTGTGAAAACATTGATTATATACACATGCACATTTTCCATGTGCATGATGGAAGTGTGTGGGTGGGTGAGTGTGTGGGTGGTCACATAACAGGTGGTCAATTAAACTGTACAAAATTGATCCCGACAGCCAACTACATTTACGTACCATCAATTAAAAGCTAGCCTAAGACTTGCAAAAAAGTAATAATGAGTGAAACTAATTATATACTACACTCTAAATATTGACTAGCTCCTGCAGTCAATCATTATGTCTGCATTCAAATCTGCAGAGGTGCTTGGAGCAGCCTGTATACAGCATTGTTGCATGTAGTAGTGACAGATTCATGTATCTCCTAGGTGATAAATTTTAACCCATCAACTATTGACACTGTTCATGTTGTACTGATAATAATTATTATATTATATCTATTAATTTTATTAACCACTTGTACTCTGATGAAGTTTCAATACAAGAATGTCAATAATATTTATTGTCAAATACTTAATTGCTATAATTGTATTGATCAAAATTAATGTAACTAAAAAATTTGAGTGAATTGTTTTAGCAATGTTTGTGCTTCTACGGGTCCAAACTGAAGTGTTCATCTCAAGTGTCCTGATTCTCAGCCATAATAATTATAGTCCCAATCTGTATACATGAAAGAGAACATTTTGAACGCCTTAGTTACCTGCTACTAAACTTATAAAAATACACGTTCTGTTCAAGTCGACCTTTCATAGTTGCAGTAGCCTTGTACTGTTTCACTAGGTCTTCAGGGAATGACTTCAGCACTTCAGCTCCTACTGCTCTAACTATTGAGTTACACGTCCCTTTGCTCTCAACACCAAGCTTTAGCATTTCTTCATATTCAGCTCCTGCATGTAGCAAAATGGGGAAGTCACACAGAACTAAAAAAGTGTTTAATATCTAGCTTGAATATATACCTGAAAGAAGATGAGCTGCTTGGGTGAATTTGTGATGCAGATACAGCAGACGCTCAGTAATAAAGGAGAGGTGTTTAACCTTTTCAGGTTCCTAAACAGCCAAAAATATTATTTATTAATGATGAATTTGTTCGAATTGTCTCACCTTTTCATCTTCACAATCATCAGTAAAAGCTGAGCTTTCTTTTATTGGGAGACATTCTGCTTTCATGCTGAAGCCAGGGTGCCTTATCTTGCTGCTGCTGCGAAATGTGATGAATACTGTACTATCAGGAATATGGATGAAGAGATTTTTGTGCTTTCCGCAGTATATCATGTCAGCACCAAGTGATGGGGAAGAAATGTTGACATAGTCTACACACACTTTCGGACCGCTCCTTGGTTGCACTTTTCCTTGTAAGTCAAACTTGGTGAAATCCAGTGACATTTGATGTCCTTCACCACAGCTGAGATTGTAAAAAACAAGTCGATCGTTTCGGTATTCATCGATGAAATGAAATCCTGGTGAATTGATGTACATCAAATTCCGTGTGTCATCTCTGACAACACTTTTAAATCTTTTTTTACTGACCACACATTTGGCGAAACCCCCTTTGAATATGGTTTTCGTAAAGTGGATTACAAATTTGCTATTGGAAGAAAATGCAAAATAATAATAATAATGAGTATCAATTGGTTTACTTTTTCGAGGGCATAGTTAATCTCCAGCAGGGTGTGATATCAGGCCTGGTTATGATATCGCCATTAAACTGGTATTCATGGACGTCATCTCTGCAGGCGAATGCGAGACAGACAGTAGAAAACAGCACTACTGCTGCTACGAAAAGAATTGACTGCTGCAGCTGCATTGCGAGAAGACAACCTACACTCAAAAATGAGGTCAAGTGCTGTCACTACACACTTTTATATCTTCCCAAAAGTACACATTGATCAACTTTAACATAACTGTTACTATGTATACTTTTGAAGTCATCACTTAATAGCGAAACCAAATGGAGTAGCTATTGTTGCATTATCTGCAGCCTCACTGTGATTCTAGCACAGTACCACTTGCAGCAAATTTGAATTGAACTACTAGATGTATAATAAGGTACAACAAAAATAGTCAGATTAGCTGTCTAAAATTATTTGGGTAAGCTCATAATTTTGATATTATTTTCAGAAGTCATAAAAATGAACCAAAAATTTGATGGCTGTATGTAAGAACAAATCTCATTGACAGTTAACTATGACAGCAGCGTTTGTTACCAAGTTTCACTAGTTATATTTTGAGGTGGTTTATAAAGCAAAGTTCCAGCGTCACTTTTTGAGTAATGTCATGCAGGGTACAAGGAAGACCATCCACTATGATAGGCAGACCATCCACTATGGCTGTGTTTCCTGCTGCTTTCAAGATGTAGTCATCCGGTAGAGAAAGATAGATTGTACTCTCTCAGCAAATGAACCTCAGTTGCATAGAAACAGAGACATGTGGGTCAACATGCCTCAAGTTTGCTGACTTGACTAGCAAGTACAATTTTACTGACTGTTGCAACCAAATTTTGGCATGATGTCGTAATAAATTTTGCTGTACTTCCTCCATTAGAATGCTGAAACTTATTCCAGACTTTGAGACAAATTAGATGAACTTTTCCTTTATTAGCTAGTACTCTGGTGTTACACTCAGCAGTCTGCTGTCTTGAATAAGCCGCAAATAGTTGCTAGATAATTTGAACATTGAGTGTTTATTGATTGGACAACAACTAAGAATACCATAATCGTGAGAAGAAGTGAAAATATAATGACAGAGTACGTGCTATTTAATACTATACTATGTGAAGTTCCATTGTTACTGTTTGCGTGGTGTCACAGTACAGGGCAGACCATCTACTGGTACAAGCAAGGCAGTATTTCCAGCAGCTTTCAAGCAGTAATCGTCTGGTAGAGAGAGATTGTACTCTCTCAGCAGATGAACCAGCAATACCTTCGCTTGCATCTAAACAGAGAACAATACATGCATGATTCTGTCATATTGAATGAAAATAGCTCACCATTGCTAGTACACGTCCAATACATGAACGATGTCCAACACCAAATGGATAGTACACATACGGACTAGGTCTGATGAAAGAAGAATAATATTATTAATCATGCATGTAATTATTTTGAATGAGCATCAATTACTTTTTCTGTCCAGGATCGAATCGACTTGGGTCAAACTTTAGAGGATTGTCAAAATATTCTGGATTTCTCATGACGGGATAAGCTACGCTCTACATAATAAAAAAGGATAAACTTGTGCAACAAATTAATCATGTCATTCTTTCGCCTACCATTATCCAGGTTCCCTCAGGAATGTGGTAACCAAGGAGATCAAGACCTCCCTTGGGAGCAGATCTCTGCAGAGCACCAGCTGAATATAATCGCAAGGTCTCTTCGAATACCTGAAAGATTAGAACATAATAGTTGTTTTTGTCAAAAGAACTAGTTTATCCAGTAAAAATGTCTTGTGCTAAAATGTATGCTGCCTCTATACCTGATTCATATAAATCAGTTTGTCAGTATCGTCAGGATCTACTGTAGCTTTGTCTCCTACAACTTCCTCTATCTCCTCCATTATTCTGTGTAGACAGTATTCATTTTCATGCTAGCAAACACGAAAAGGGGTTTTCACGCACCTCCGATAAATGTCGGGATTCTGAATAATAGCTCCGGTTGCAAATACGAGCAATGTGGCAGTTGGCTCCTGTCCTGAATGTGGACAAATGTTTCAAGATTATTGTAGCAATTACAAAACAAGGTGGTCTCTTACCAGCAAGATAGAACATAAAGAACTCGTCGACAAGGTCCTCCATATCCACATTCTTTTCGGTATCTACATGTATAAACCAATAAATACACAGCTCAGTCAACCAACTATCATAAACACAGAAATTTAGGGTAACTTTGTGAATTCAGTTCAATCGGAAAATAATTTATATGCAAAATTATTTTACTAAAATTTAATTTTCAAACACCATGCCGTTTACTAAGTCCAGTATTGTCATTACTTACGGACTATACTGAGTATCTGTGACATGATGTCGAATGGCAGTTCCTCCTTGTTGTCCAGAGCCTTCATTCTCAGGTCAATACAGTGTCTACCAATAGCTCTGATCTTGCGAATTGCATTAGCATACTTCTGACCAGTAAATGGTATGAACTGCAGCAAAAAGGAATGATGGCGCATAATATTGTTTAGCACCACATCAGTGCATGTAATAGCTAACCTGTAGTAGTGGATTTCTGTTTATTGCTTGGAATCCTTCAAAAGAAATGTTCAACAGATCAATCAGTCCTTGTTCTCCAGCTATAGACTTCACGACTGGATCACTTTGAAAGTCAGCACCAAATGCTATCTATGGTTCGAGTAAATACATGTAATATACATGCAATACAAGTAAAGTTTTAACAAAAAACTGAAAAGTGGAGGGATGCTGCTTGCAAAAATAAAGGAACAAGGCTTGAAAAGTGGAGGGATGCTGCTTGCAAAAGTAAAGGAACAAGGCTTGAATAGGGAAAAGAACAAGATGGGACAGTGCTTACAAAGTAAAGGAACAAGATGGAGTAATGCTTGCATAAGTACATTGTAAAAGTCCCAAGTCTCCCTACATCAGCGTCTTGCTGCGATGACATGCAACAAATCCTTAATCCTCTTCCCATATTTCTACAACCGTCAATTACTGCGTCCTCCAAAGCTACTTCTTACTTCACAAGTAATATTATTCTCACACGTATGGAGACATAATTTAGCTGCTATAGGCCTAATACCCACTTAACAATACAGTGTTCCTAGCTGTGAGATTTCTCCAGCATGCTTACAGTCACTAAAGTTCTTTTTAAATGAAATATCACCACTAGATGACGTACCTGGCTGGTCACTTGGAGAGTTACTTTCGAAAACTCATTTTTCATCGATAAAGTAGTTTTACCATCCGCCTTAGCTCGTAGTGGTTCAAGCAAGTCTGATTTTACAACACTGTTGTAGACAGGGACCAAGCCTCGAAGATAACTGTATAATATATTATTATAATGAAAATTCAATCCAGTATGAAGCACTATGACATCAGCAATGACTTCTCACCTTCGTGTAAAAGCAGGATCAAAAGCCTTCCTTCGATCCTTCCAGTCTTCGTAATGAGGAATAGTTGCTACGCTCTTTTTGATGAATCTATCAGTAAATCATGATTATATTATAAACTGATTGATCTTAGCCATCTGCTCACCTTTGACCAAACATCTTTTGAAACTGTTCCATTTTGGGTTTTGACACAAGCCGTGTAGATATCACCTATGAATAATGCATATGCATGAATATAGTTATTGCCAACGCCCACAACCAACTGTCAATACTTAGCTAGCAAGCAGATCTATAACTACTATAATTTGCAGCTAGCTCTTACCTTGATGCATTCTGGATCCAGTGCTAGAACAATCGGTCTATGCAAGCCCCAGAATTTGAACACAGGTCCACACTCCTTGTACCTGCACAAACATTGTTGTAAAATTTTTCAAATGAAGTAAAATCCGTCTCACCATTGATCTATTGTGTCAAACATGAACTGTTTCTCGCCTAGTTTTCTCATAATTGGTAAGTGTCCCATGAAAAACCTGCAGAAGAAAGACAGCCAGTGATTAACCAGCCCCGCCCCCAAGCAAAGCAAGGTTCCGAGCGTGTGCACGGCAGCACTCACGAGGCTCCCTTTGGCTGTGGTATATGAGCATAGCGACGGTGCACTATCACCAGGTAGACGCTGAACGCTACCAGTGCAAATAGAGCTGCTGTCAACATCGCTGCTATTACAGCGCCAAGAATAGCTAAGATCTCCATTGTTTTGTTGTTAGTGAATTGATTCGAACAGGTTTAGTTGGAGAGAGGTAACTGATCCTTTATATAGGCTTTGCTGGCTTGATATTTGAGACTTGGCACTTAGCATACTATTTATGGTTAAAAGAATTTTAATAATGCTGTCTATTTTTAGAATGATGTCATAATTACATATTGGCTTATGCAACTTCCTGCCGGGGTCACAGTTCAGTCTCAAGATATCTTTGTTAGTCACTACTGTCTACTACAAATGCGCGCGGGGTGATTCCTCGCTACAATTATTATGAAAGGTAACCTTATGGTAAATTAAGGCAGAAACATACTGTGTGCAAGCCAGTTGAACTGGGACGATCCACTAACAGATACTCCCTCATTGCATCAAAATTTGAATTATCACTACCCCACATATGCATTTACTGCAAACAGTGTTTTACACTAATAAACACAGGTGATTTGTTCATTCAAAATTGTGCTTATTGCAGTACTAACCGGACCGAAAATTATATTTTTCAAGTCATACCACTGATTGTGCACTTGAAAATAAACATTAAAAAACTAAAATTAATTACAGTGCATGATTCTTATGTAAAATACTGTTTTACAACAGCTACTGCTACTCTCAGCTACTGTTTACAACATTTTTCAAACTTGACATCAAAACTTTTTGATAAGAAACAATCGTACGCTAAGGTTGAGAATTCATGTTTTGACAGTGAAACCACTGATTTGTACATGTTCGTATTATGTATGTGTATTGTTGTGTTCAAGACGTAATATGATTATCACTGCTTGCGTGGTGTCATAGTGCAAGGCAGACCATCTACTGGTACAAGCAAGACTGTATTTCCTGCTGCTTTCAAGCAGTAGTCATCCGGTAGAGAGAGATTGTACTCTCTCAGCAGATGAACCAGCAATACCTTTGCTTGCATCTAAACAGAGGAAGACAATAAAAGGATTATAACCCGTCAAACAAGCATTCTTCACTTACCATTGTTAATACTCGTCCAATACAAGAACGATGTCCAACACCAAATGGATAGTACACATACGGACTAGGTCTAAGGATAGAAGTGGTTAAAATTGTAGCTATATTCTACACATGTGACGTGTGTTTGTAGATTGGTTACTTTTTCTGTCCAGGATCAAATCGACTTGGGTCAAACTTTAGTGGATTGTCAAAATATTCTGGATTTCGCATGACGGGATAAGCCATACTCTATTGACAAGACACCATTAATTTATGACTGACAAAGAATAGTTATCTTCTCCTACCATTATCCAGGTTCCCTCAGGAATGTGATAACCAAGAAGATCAATGCCTCCCTTGGGAGCAGACCTGTGCATATCGCCAACTGAGTACAGTCGCAAAGTCTCCTCAAATACCTAAAAATTATTTATAAACTTAACAGTAAAGAGATGACAGCAACTTGTTAACCTGGGTCATGTAAGTTAACTTGTCCAGGTCATCAGCCTCTACTGTGGCTTTGTCACCAACAACCTCCTCTATCTCCTCCATCACTCTGTAAACATCCACAAATTCATTACACTAGTGAATACCATTTCATGTACCTCTGATAAATTTCAGGATGCTGAATGAGAGCGCCAGTTGCAAACACAAGTAGAGTTGCAGTTGGCTCTTGTCCTTTACGTGGAACGAAGTATTAGATCGTGATGTATACTTACCAGTGTATTATTGTGTTTTACATGACACATACCAGCTAGGTAGAACATAAGAAACTCATCCACTAAATCCTCCATGTCCACATTCTTTTCAGTATCTGCATCGATAAGAATGGTATATAGAAATTGTATACTATGCATCTTAAATTTACTGCTTACGGACTATGCTGAGTATCTGTGACATGATGTCGAATGGCAGTTCTTCTTTGTTGTCCAGAGCCTTCATTCTCAGTTCAATACAGTGTCTGCCTATAGCTCTGATCTTGCGAATTGCATTAACATACTTGCGACCAGCAAATGGTACATACTGTTAGAGTTAGCGACAAAAATACGATTATACATAGTTTTGATTTGATGACAAACCTGCAGTAATGGATTCTTATTTAGTTCATTGAATCCATCAAAGGCAATATTTAACAAATTGATCAAGCCCTCATCTCCGATAGTTTCTTTCACGAATGGCTCCCTCTCAAAGTCAGCACCAAAGGCAATCTTTGTGTATTGTATATAGTGCAATAGTGCGGAACAGCGCAAGAGGTGAATGCAGAACACACCTGACTAGTCACTTGGAGTGTTGCTTTAGAGAACTCGGTTTTCATAGCTAAGCTAGTTTTTCCATCTGCTTTGGCTCTCATTGACTCAACCAAATGAGCTTTTGCAATGCTATTGAAGACCGGGACCAATCCTCGAAGATAGCTGTGCGAGGTTGCAACTGTCTCAAAATAATTGTAAAATCAAGATCAAACCTTCTTGTAAAAGCGGGATCAAAAGCTCGCCTGCGTTCCTTCCAATCTTCGTAATGAGCTATGGTCGCTACACTATTTTTCACAAATCTATCCAGTATTGTGCATAAAGTATGATTTTTCAGACATCAAAAAAATACCTTTGACCAAATATGTAATTGAACTGTTCCATTTTTGGTTTTGACACCTGCCGTGTGGTGATCACCTATGTGTACAAGCAACCAAGAATCAATTTGCTCACCAAGTGTGCAGCTTTGTGATTGAAACACGGCTTACTTTTATGCATTCTGGATCCAGAGCCAAAACAAATGGTTTATGAATGCCCCAGAATTTGAACACCGGTCCACACTCTTTGTACCTGAACACATGATTGTGTCAATATTACACATCGTGTGGTGGTAAAAGTTCTGATATCAGTCATACCATCTGTTTATTGTGTCTAAGAGGAACTCGTTTGGAGCAAGTTTCCTCATAACTGGCAAGTGACCCATAAAAAACCTGCAAAGGAAAGTTACCAGCCCCACCCATTGCTCTATGGAATTATTGCGTAAGACACTCACGAGGCTCCCTTTGGCTGTGGTATGTGAGCATAGCGACGGTGCACTATCACCAGGTAGACGCTGAACGCTACCAGTGCAAACAGAGCCGCTGTCAATATCGCTGCTATTACAGCGCCAAGAATAGCTAAGATATCCATTTTTGTCGTCAGTTTATAGTCTGGTCCCCAGCCTCTTCCAAGATATGCGGGATGATTTTTCTTCCAATCTTCGCCACTCCCCTCGTTACGCCTCTTAAATTGCGCTCTCTCCAACGTTTCCAGTAGGGCTAGGGCCTGGGGACGAGGCTAGTCGTCAATGAGGTTTGTAAACACTAAAATAATAGCTGGATGGTATTGTGCAATATCATGCTATTCATTTTATACAGTCTTTGACTTTAAGACGTGGCAGTTTTGAGCTGGCACCATCGCAGACTTCGTTAGCCTATTTTTAGTATGATGTCATAATTACATACTGGCTCTTTGCGGTTGTCTGTGCCTGAGGGCTTTGTCTACATTTGTACATAATATTATTGTAGAACGAAAAAATGTGTTTGCGTTGATTTAGTCACTTATTTGTGCAAATTTGTAGTATCTGTGCAAATTATAACGAAAAAATGTGTTTGCATTGATTTAGTCACTTAATTATTTGTGCAAATTTGTAGTATCTGTGCAAATTATAACGAAAAAATGTGTTTGCGTTGATTTAGTCACTTATTTGTGCTTTTGTAGTATCTGTGCAAATTATAAGTCTTGCATGTACTGTGTGAGTTTGACTAAGGTGGTATATACCCTGCTTCTCATAGCTAGCTGTAATAGTACATGTCAGCACTGTAAGCTGCAGTACGTACAGGTCAGCTTAAGCTTGTAAGCTGCACTTATACTGCTTAGTCTACAGCTGCTACCTAACTACCATAAACAAATTAGACCATGCACTCTAATGCAATAATACACACACACACAGACATCACTATGTAAACCACTGATAATGAGGGAAACAGCAATGTGCTCTAAAACTAACATACAACAAGTTGTCCTATACATATCATTTTCATTACTACCTAGCATGTTTAATACTAATTTTATGCTTTTTGAGTTTTTTCTATTTGACGCTGTCTTTGGAATACTCGTCTGGTATTTCGTTCAGTACTGCCTTGCCCACAGTCTGAGCAAGCTGGTTGCAAGAATTCTTGCAGATCACTGCCAGCTTTGTCATTTCTTGGTATTGATCAGCTATGATGAAAGAGAAACATCAAGCTGACTTCAGTATTAGTGGTTAGCTCTACCTGAAACAAGATGAGGTGTAATGGCATGTTCTTTGTGTAGTCGAAGTAGTTGAAGTGCTCTTTCTCTGATTGACAAATTCTATCAAAAGCGTACACTTATAACCATGTTTTAAAAAGGTCCGTCTCACCTGTTCTTCTGAGCATATTTCATTATTCCCTTGTTCTTGAATCTGTGTATTGTCCTCACAGATGCTCGTGATGTTAAAACCTCTTCGTACGTTTTGCATGCTGGTTCGAAAGGTGATGAGTGCTTGTCTATTGTGCAAAATGATAGTTGGGGCAGTAGCTCCTCCACTGTAACTACCACAGTATATCTGACTTGGATAAGAGGGTTCAGTAATATTTAAATAGTCAACGCATAGTTTTGTCTCATGCCCGAATAAACTGACAGTCTTTTTTCCCTCCAAGTCAAAATCGTCAATGATTAATCTCAGTGTGTGGTCAGGTTCACACTCTAAGTTATAATAGACTAGTCTGTTGTTGCTGTAGTTCATGACACCGCGTCGACGAGGTGAGATAATGTGCCTGATGATAGCACCCCCAGGTATATTACCAAGAAAGGATCGATATGCAATGCAACGAAGAGCATTATTAACCGACTGCAGTCTTGTAAACAATATTCTTCTTTGGCTGCATTTTACGGAAACAATTGTATAATAAAGTCAAGCATGCAGTCTATAAAATTAATTTATAGTTACTTTTTTCCTGGTATACGGGCATTTTCACAAGGAACAAAATCCAGCCGACTGAAAACTTCCAGGCTTGTTGAAGCAGACAAAGCTATATCTTCTTCATCAAAGTATTCCTCCTCAGCCATTGGATATCCAAAAGCATTCATCCCCATACACCCAAACAGAAGCACAACTGCAAAGAGTTTTGACATTTTGCAAGTTGGGACTCAACAGAAAATTTAGCCACAAGCTGTGATAAGCAGCTGTTCTTTTTATACTCATTCGCTATAGTTGTTCAATTGATGGTCTTTCTTGACAAGTTTCACTATGACGGTGCAAGTGAACAGAGACCTCTTCACAGTTATCATAGGTGCAAATGCAGCCAAGTGGTCTGAGTTTCTCACTTGCTAAAGTGACAAAAAGACTGGACATTATGATATTCGCACATTTAAACAACAATCTAGCAAGTGACAATAATCACCATTTCAGTATCAAAACCCACGGAAGCAACAGAGAGTGAAAGTTATGTCAAAAATTATAAATAATTTAGATTCTCAATACTAAAGTTAAGAATTTCTTTATGATGAGGAAGAAAACACTTTGCTGAATGATTTCAAAGGGACTGTGATGTTCATTGGTGGAAGTTACTACATAGACGCAGACTTTCACAGAACAGTTAATTCTCACTAATCTGACACAGCCACTATTCTCACACAGTTACATTCATAATTATTAATTTTTAGTGAATTTTTCTGTTTGGAAAAATCAGATGTAGTGTACCAATATATACGTCCTCTTGTGTGTACGAGTTTGAGTTTCATAAGCGCACAAATTATATAAATCAAATACACCAAATAATCACAAAATTTCATGACTGCAACTCCTATGAACTAAAACTAATGAATGCATTTACTACTATAAACTAAGAGTAACAATACTTACACTGAGTTTAGACACTGCATAATTGACACACAAGGAAAGTGAATAGCTAGCACAGTAACTGGTGAATGCTACAATGACTGATAAACTATAATGATAGCTACTTCATGACCTAGTGTTCAACCATTCCCTGATCCCAGCAGCTGTACTGTTCTCATCGGCTTCCTCTAAAGTGATGATGATAGTCTCCCAGGTGAACGGAACCTTCTGCTCTCGTTTCCATTGGTCAAACACCTTGCTATAGAGACGCTTTTGATCACTGGTCTGTTGCTCAAATGCTTCCAGAGTTGGTATTTCAATCTCTAGTTGCATTCCTATATTGTACCACTTGGTCGGTATCTTCTTAGCAACTAAGCTCATCAGTTTAGGGATTGTGGGAGCCTGAGAATAGAATTTTAATTTGCCTGCATGAGATTAAAAATTTGAAATGTTTTATAACAGCTAGCTGCCAACAGTTACCTTGAGACTGAGGCACTGCTGCTGGTGTCTGGGGCATTGCTGCTGGTGTTTGGGGCACTATAGGGTGAGCACAATGTGATAACTACATGTAGTCAAGGGTTGTTGTTACCTTCAGGCTGAGGATAGCGGATGTGGAAGTCTTTTAAAGAGGCAATCCCTTTAATGACCACTTTGTGACGCAGTCGTTGAACTTGCTCTGATAACAGCTCTAACTCAAATCCACAGTGAGGGATTCTTCTACCAATATGGTAGTTCTTGATAGCAGCTTTAGAGATCTACACATGCACACATGCACAAAGGAAATGTTTGTAATAGTAGTAAGCACTGTACCTTAGATGGAGATGATAGAGGGAGAATTTTCCATGAACCAACTTCCTGTTCTTGCTGATCAAGCTCAATAATCGGATTGGGGTCACCTTCAATGAAAATTTCTAGTGTTGTGGCATCTGCAGTCCACTTCTCATACTTCTGTTCCACTTCCTGTTAAATTACATATAAAGGTACAAATTCAATAGCATGCACTGTATACAAACCTGTAAATTAGGCTCTAGATCCCTCACAATTACAAAGTGGAAATCAACAGTGGGCATCTGTTGCTTGTAGAACATGAAGGCTGTACAGAGTGTGTCTGTATCCTCTGGTGCTGTTTCTCCTAGTAATGAGAACTGCTTCAGCTTGATGGCTCCATACTGAGTGTGTGAACTGAACAATCCCTCTCGTTCACAGAATTTGTACGGCAGCTGAATCTGTGAGCACTTGGCGATGATGAACTTGAACTGAGAGCATTGATCCTCACTGCGTACAACAGCACAATGCTGTATGTTGACAGACACCTCTTTTATGAACTCTATGCTGGATGAGACCCAGTAGATGGCACTGATCAACTGCCTGTTCTCAGGGAACTTAAACTGGCCGGCTAGAATCACCTTCACACCCACACTGACAGTCACTCCAGGAGGAACAGCACCATCAGGGATCTCAATAAAGAACCCATAGCCAGGCCACTCTACTTTCTGAGGCTTGTCTCCCACAACCTCCAGTACAGTCTCCCTGTACACTTCAACACCACGCAGGAAGTCTGCACCACATGCACAGTCACAAACTGAAGGAGATGCATTAGTAGCTTACCTGGAGCAACTGCTAAATAATCGGCTTGCACTCCAGCTTCGATCACACACCTTGGTTTGATAGCTATACAGTATAGTGAGCTACTAGAAGCAGCTGTGACATGGGTAGCATCACTCACCATTGTCTTGATTTCCAGCACTGAGTGAGAGTTCCTGTTTGTGAAGCAGTTGTTTGTAGCTGATTTTCAGTTGATCAACTGTGGAATACAGTAACAAGTGTTAATCGCTCTATAATACTCACATTTCTCTAGCATCAGTTGACCATCACTTTCAAACATTGAGATCTGTTGATCTCTAGCATAGGCCATTCTCTTGGTTTGCTCCAATAATCTTAGAAGCTCTTGCTGTTCCTCCTCACTAGCTGTCAGCTTGGTCTCATACTCATTGATGACTATCACAGTGTGCATACAGTGAGATGCAGAGCTGCAGTATAAAGATACTCACCATCTGCAGTGAGGTCCACCTGTGTGGTCACATCACTTGCTAGCTTGGTCTGTGCAGCTACAATGAGAACACATTCCACATGCTGACTCCTCCAATCACAGTCTACTTACTCTTTTGTTGCAGTTTTTCAAGCAGCTCTTGTTGCTGTTCATAGTCGTCTCTGCTAGCAGCCATCTTCTTCTGCATGTCATACATATCATCCTCTAGTTTAGAGCACTTCTGATCCTTCTCCTGTGAATCACACTGAGCAGCATTGAGTTTGTCCAATAGCTCCTGCTCCCTCTTCTTGCTAAGTCGAAGACTGTCTTCAAAAGCATGAATGACTGAGAGAGAGAGAGAGAGAGAGAGAGAGAGGGAGAGAGAGAGAGAGAGAGAGAGGGAGAGAGAGAGAGAGAGAGAGAGAGAGGGAGAGAGAGGGAGAGAGAGAGATACAGAAGAGCATGGAAAGCTAGTAAATGAGTGTCCCTCAGTGAATGTCTCACTATCTTCTGAGGTGAGTTCAAGTGATTTCTCTTCAGCTGGTTCTGTCTCATTGTGCTGATCTATTAGAAAGGAAGATATATAAAGTAGATGATGAATAGATAATAGATCATAATAATAATAGGTCATCATCATCATGCGCACTCTCCATTACGAGCACGCGCCTCAATCTGCAGCTGTCACCTTACTCCAATGTGTCGAGGTGAAGCTGCATATTGTTCTTACAAGTATATTGTTGCTCGTTCCTCTCGTCATTTATTTTTGTTATTCACTCCACAAGGGGACAATTGTCCCTTGGTGTGATGGTGTGGGCACACCCCTTTGTTCCGCCCCTAGCCACGCCTTCAACTATACGTCATCCTACTAGTGACCTCATCTCATGAGTCACGACGGCTCACGTGATTCATATCTCATAACACGCCGTCACATCACAAATGACGTCTTCATTGGGCGTGTCTTTGGGCGGGATTTGGGGTGGGGCTGCACACTAAAAGCACAATTGTCAGGTCTGTGTGGCCTGCCATAGTGCACATAATTGGCTTGATGGAGCGGCTAGTTACGCTAGCTGCACCATCGAGCCTAGTTGATTCATAGCAATCTTGTACTTGTGTGTGGTTGTTACTAACCATGCTTGTCTTGTTTCTTTCCACTCTCCTGAAATGCTCCCTTTATCTTGGCCTCTCTCAGTCTCTTCTGGTACTCTGTGTTGTTGCTCAGTGTCTCTCTCTCCATCACTCTTTCCACACTCCACTGCCCACAAGTGTCCTGGACTGTATGGAGGAGATGAGCTGTTATGTGCAGTCCACCACTGTTAGTGTGTGCATCAGCTGCTGTAGCTACTGCTGATTACTGCATGGACACACACTGTGCTCACTTAGCTCTATAATACTAGTGGCAGCCTTGAACAGGTATCCTCCAAACACTAGTATCCAGACACAGTGGGCTCCTAGATGAAACACTGACACTGAGTGATACCATCGTTGTGTCACTGAATCAGGTAGTGTTGGTAGCTATAAAACATAATAAAACAACACACACTATGAACTGTAATTATAGAATCATATATATAATTATATTCTATACTATAGCTCAGCTCGTCCTGTCATTTTGAGTGAGAAACTATACAAGCACATTAAAGTAGAGTTTTAAAGATTCCAACAAAAATTTACTTTTTCAAGTTTACAAACTATACATGACTGTAATTAAAAGTAAAGTAAAAAAGCTTTAATAAAAAAACTGAAAAGTGTAGGGATGACTCTTAAAAAAGGAAAGGAACAAGATGGGATGATGCTTGCAAAAGTAAAGAAACAAGATGGGATGATGCTAAGCTTGCAAATGTAAAAGTCCCAAGTATCCCTACATCAGCGGCTTGCTGCGACGCAACTGACAAATACGGAATCCTCTTCCTATACCTTTACAATCGTCGATTACTTCATCGGACTGCGTCCTCCAAACTCAGCTACCTGCAGCTTATTTACAACTGTCAACTACTTCATCGGACTGCGTCCTCCTAAACACAGATACCTCTAGTTATTTACAACCGTCAATTACTTCATCGGACTGCGTCCTCCAAACACAGATACCTCTAGTTATTTACAACTGTCAACTACTTCATCGGACTGCGTCCTCCTAAACACATATACCTCTAGTTATTTACAACCGTCAATTACTCCATCGGACTGCGTCCTCCTTCAAGCCGCTGATGTAGGGATACTTGGGACTTTTACATTTGCAAGCTTAGCATCATCCCATCTTGTTTCTTTACTTTTGCAAGCATCATCCCATCTTGTTCCTTTCCTTTTTTAAGAGTCATCCCTACACTTTTCAGTTTTTTTATTAAAGCTTTTTTACTTTACTTGTTCCTGTTACTTTTTTGATCACTATCAGTTTGAACTTATTAGTTGTATTCTATGATAGATGTTATTTCATTTTGACAACTCTGTGAGCAGCAGTTACTAGTCTAGCAGATGTGAACGTGCACAGGGTCTGGAGAGTAAGGAGTGTAGTTTAAAATAATGTTTAATATTACCAATCATTCATTGAAAGGTTTAAAATAGTAAAGAGGTTAAGGACGCAGATAGCAAAATATCAAGTCCAGGTATGATTTGACAACATGAGTACAGTAACGGACGAAGGAAGAGACTAATACTGACAACTCATGATGCTGCAAGCCTAATAGTAGAAGCACGCCTAGTAGAACCTTGTTGATGTCAATATCACACTCACAGAGGCTTCTAGTCCTTTACAACTTACGCTGCGTGGTGTAGGAACCTTACTGTGCGTAGAATCGCAGTTGCTGCCGGTAACTGAACCGTTCACGTCTGGGTATGTCAGTTTTAACCCGCCATCTGAAGCTTTAACGAACAGATCAGCGTTACTTAGGGTATAGTACTGCTCTAGACAAATTTCTTACCTCTGGCTTGCGCGCTGAAGCGTCCAGAGCAGAGACAAAACGCAGTATCGATCGAGATGGCTGCAAAACTGATGTGGGCGGAGTTAATGATACGAGCGACAAGAGGGTTAATTATTTAATGGCGTCTTCAGTCCAAAACGGCCCAAAACCCATGTTTTTCGAGGATTACTCGCTTCTGGTAGTGTTTAATGCCTATCTAAGAAGTAAGTGCACTATTCCAGATATATACACGTACAATTGTGCAGGTTTGGTAGTCATTCGTTAACTCAGGACAGCGCTAGGCTTACCGAAAGAAGAAAGAAGAACAATTCGCGTGGGCGGCGATTTCAGTTTACCACTTTAGAAACGTCTGCCAGCTTCACCAAGGGTACTTTCATGCTCAGAACAATTGTCTGATCAATCCTAGGTGTCTGGACTCTCGAGAAACGCTAAAATGGCGAAGATCTAGCAACGGCTCTCTGAGAGTCGCCATCTTGATTTTCGTCGTCGAGCAAGCAGTCCAGGCGACTTTCATGAACTTCCTACAAGCGCTTGCACTTGAGATTCCCTCAGAGATAGTTAAAATGCAGTAGAAATGTATAACAGCAGAGAAAATTGCAAAAACTCATTTTCACACATGAGTAGCCGCCATCTTAGTTCGAGGTCATCCCTACATATCATTGCCGATCGGCAATGATAATTTGTACATTGTGAAATACCTCGATCCATTGATTAGTAGTGTCATACAACCACATATCACTCAGTGTAGACACACCATATCCTCCACTCATCACAAACATAGGACCAGCAATGTGTGATGCAGCATGGGAATATCTCCCCGGAGGCCATTGGATAGACTGACTAACTGCTTTCTGGATCTTGGTCCAGTTCTGAGAATAATAGATCCATTACAGGAAGTGGTATGAATAATAAATCATAACTATCATAAAGTTACAATGATGATGATAGTGACCCCATGTGGTGACGAGAGTGGAACCACAAATCAGTGCTATATACTATTCATACAGTGTCTACAGTATACATACTCACCACAGAATGTCTCTTCAGATCTAAAATATACAAATCATCAGAGTAGTGGCTTGATGGAGTGGAACCACCAAACATAGCAGCCCTCTTCCGTTCCACTGTTGTTAGTGTGAACTGATAACATGGAGGAGGAGCTTGTCCTGTGACTACTGGCGAGCTCCACCCATCTAGAGGTTATAACATCTATCATTCCACTATGCACCAAAATGACAAATTGAACCAAAAACTCAAACTTTCAAAAATAATGATCTTGATTTAATTCGGGGGACGAATAAAATTGTGGCACACAGCACCAAACTAATTCATGCATGTCAATAACAGTAAAAGCAGATTTTGATGAAGTTTTTTGATAAGTTAAGGTGGCGGAATACCGAGTTCATGACTTTACAAATGGCTATTTCTTTTTTAGCCAAGTCTATCTGTGCAGACGGAGTTGCAGTGTGCGCTTTGTTTGTCTATAGATAGGCATCGATAATAGCAGGTTTCAGCCACGTAGTGTTCGCCATCACGGAACGACGAGCTCGCCATGTGAAGACTAAACACGATCGAGTTTTTACAATTTTTCTTTAGTTGTGTGAAACGTACGAAGCTAAAACTGCTCGTGCAAGCTCATCTACTATCTGTGGAGGAGCCTGTGTATGGATTTCGCTGAGCAATGCTCGTACGCGATAGAGTAAACCACTGATATTCGGCCACCATCTATTATCGGCCACTCGCTCGTACACTTGCAATTGTGCTACACAGATCAAAATTGACCGACGTATTGACACACACTTCCTCTGCCTGCATTGCAAATTTGCAGCTCGTAACTGCTTCTTTGTCTACTGTAGAAACGAAGAAAGTGGGTAGCCGAAAACATCGATGTTCGGCAAAAGTAATCTATTATCCGGCACCAGTCCTAGTGACTGATAAACGAATAGGGCGGGATTGCAAGTCAGTACTGCAAACACCTTCATCCATCAGCATTACAACGAGGTACAATTGAAAAGCTCTCGTGTTGCCGTCCGGGTAATTTTCTTTTCCAAAGACCCCGGGGTCGAGCAATCTATGTTCGGCAACACATGATATTGTTTCAGTGTAATTTATGCTCAAAGAAAACACGATTGCGATACAGAAACAAGTTGGCTGAGTAGAGCCATCTCCTGTCTATCACAATCACCAAAATTCAGTAACCCTGCATTCGTCTCTTGATCGCGCAAGCTGCAAACAGCCAAAATGGTGGGCGTGGCTCCCAAGGAGCAACCCAGTGCTTGTAAAACAAAGAGTAAACCGAGCATTCCAGAAGTTAAATTTGATTCTGAGCCTCTTTGTCTGCACTCGCAAAGTAGTTTAGCGCCGATCAATGACTGCACTCGTGATGGATATGGACAGTGCTTGCTGATTTGAGGACTCCACTATAAAATTACTATCCTTCACTAATGAAGTCATTGATCAGCGCTAAACTACTTTGCGAGTGCAGACAAAGAGGCTCAGAATCAAATTTAACTTCTGGAATGCTCGGTTTACTCTTTGTTACCCGGACGGCAACACGAGAGCTTTTCAATTGTACCTCGTTGTAATGCTGATGGATGAAGGTGTTTGCAGTACTGACTTGCAATCCCGCCCTATTCGTTTATCAGTCACTTGGACTGGTGCCGGGTAATAGATTACTTTTGCCGAACATCGATGTTTTCGGCTACCCACTTTCTTCGTTTCTACAGTAGACAAAGAAGCAGTTACGAGCTGCAAATTTGCAATGCAGGCAGAGGAAGTGTGTGTCTATACCTCGGTCAAGTTTGATGTAGCACATTTGCAAGTGTACGAGCGAGTGGCCGATAATAGATGGTGGCCGAATATAGGTGGCTTACTCTACTACAGCTGCGTACTCTGTACTGTCTGGCAGTACGTAGCTGCAGTATCACGTACGAGCATTGCTCGGCGAAATTGATACGCAGGCTCCTCCACGAATGGAAGATGAGCTTGCAGGAGCAGTTTTAGCTTCGTAAGTTTCACACAACTAAAGAATAAAAACTCGATCGTGTTTAATCTTCACATGGCGAGCTCGTCGTTCCGTGATGGCGAACACTACGTGGCTGAAACTTGCTATTATCGATGCCTAGACAAACAAAGCGCACACTGCAACTCCGTCTGCACAGATAGACTTGGCTAAAAAAGAAATAGCCATTTGTAAAGTCATGAACTCGTTAAAACGGTATCCCGCCACCTTAACAACTCACTAAAAGTAATTTTCACCAAAAATTAATTATGAAACAAACAATATCACTCACTTGTGGACAGAGAGAAAATGTGTTGTTCATTGGTAAGCACACCACCATACACTGGTTGATACTGTGCTCCATGTTGTCGTGATGATGGGGCAGCATGACCCCGCCCTCCCACCACATACAAGAGGTCCTCCTCTCCATCAGTGAAGTGCACCATTTCACAAAATGCCTTCTTCATCGGTGCCCCACCCTCTGTTGTTGAGGGAGCCAATATCCTCCATTGCAGGGTGGAGGTGCTCAGTGTGTGAACACTGTTGTGGTAGCAGCCACTGTGGCCACAGTAACCACCGAAATAGTGCAGATCATTCCTGACAGCAACACAGGCAAAGCCCCGCACTCCCAGTGGAGGTGTTCCACTAGTGGTGCGCTGCTCCCAGCAACCAGTGTTCACGTCGAACACCTCCACACTGGAAAAAAACTGACGCTTCTCAGTGCTATCGTGGGCCCGCGGCATTCCATCCTGGGTTCCACCCCACAAGTAAAGATGATTGTTAACACTAGCTGTGCTGTGATCATGACGACCAGCGGGTTCTCTACATCCATGATCCACTGTGAAGAGTAACAATCAATCACTCGCTTCAATTCTCTGATGCAGGCCCACAACTCATGAACTCACCTCCTTGCTTCTGCTGCTGAGGAGCGGACATGATGGAGGAGTACGTACAGCGCTTTGAATAGATTTTGGAACGCCACGGTCAAAGCGAAAGTAACACGTTTTCTTACGTTGACCAATCAATCACGCGCTTCCATTCTCTGATGCATGCCCACACGTGACCAGCCGTGTTTGATTGGTCAACGTATTACTTCCGCTAATTGACTGGTTTACGATTTACAGACCGACCGGTTTACGGCAGACCGGTTTATGTACGTGGGTGACTAAGGAAAAAATGTCAGAATGTTATAGTCCGCCATTTTTTACGTCAAAATGCCCATTAATTTGATTTCCTGCTGTACAAACCGCCAGAGTCACCCTGGAAAGCGATTTTTCGTTTCCGAAGGACCCAGAGCAGAGGAATAGCTAGGTGGATTAGTGCTGTCAAGCGCGATAAGTGGACCCCATGCAGGTGCGTATTCTAAGGTGTGCAGTGATCATTTCATCACAGGTCAGTCAGATTATTCAGCCATTTTAGTTTTATGTTGTACTTTAACATTGAATACGTATAGGTAAACCAGCTAGAGGTCCTCTACATCCGGTCTACGTGCCTTCTGTATTTTCTTTCAAGTCTGCTGCTCCAACACAATGCGGCAGTTCTCGTTTATACTCACGGTCAGTCAGACGAGCCAAGTCAAAACAGGACGCTTGTAAAAGTGACATCACACAGGCTACAAGAGTTAGTGAAGTTAGTACAGCAGATTCAGAGCAATGTGAAGGGATCAGGTAATGCCAGTGAAATGGGGAATGGTGTCAGTACTTAGCAGTTAATGGGCAGGCTGAAGATGATAGACTGATATCAGAGGATCTCACAGTAGACGAAGGCATGAGGAATGGAGTAGACAGGCAGGAGGTTGGCGGAGTTCAGATGAGGATGATAGCCTGGTATCAGAGGATGTAGATGAAGAAATGATGGATGGTGTTCATTGTGAAATTGAAAATGAAGTCGAGTCGAGAAGTCTCGACTCGACTTCACACAAAGTCGCAAGTTCTTCTCGCAAAGTCGACAAGAATTTGTGCACCATTTCTGATGTGCACCATTACTCTTGAACAAAGTCGAGAAGAATTTGTGATCAGCATGGAAATTGAACTCGAGAAAAATGAAGTTGTAATCTGCAAACTGAGAACGAAGTGTTGGTTGAAGAAAATGAAAGTTTTAGAGAGGAAAATAGCACATTAAGAAATGAAATTCTGAAGTTGAAGGGTGAAAATTTATAGTTGAAATATGCATTGCATCGTAATGCATTGTATTATGTATGCATTGTAAATTCATTGTATCATTTGTCGTCAGGAATGTCGAATGGGTCAATGGAGTCTGTGTTCGAACCATAATATACGACCACCAGCTTCTCGGCATAGCGCTCTTTATCCCGACTCTGCAGTGAACTAGCATACTCCATCGTGCTTTCTGCCGTAAAAAATGGCGACGTGTGGGCGAAGGCATACGTCACGCCCGCGTCATTCAGTGTATTTACGGTATAAAATTAGCGCGTAAACCGGTCTATAATAGTCAGGTGGCTTAGCATTGATTTTTAGGATTACCGTGCAATTGCGGACAAAAGCGCCAAACTTTCTCAGTTGAATCTTTAGAGGATACTAGTTAGTTTTTGCCTAGGAGCCCAGGTGAAATATCTATGGGAAACGTTTTATAAATACTGCAATAAAATTCATTGAGTAGTAGTAAACCTATCAGATAATTGGTGCTAAACCATGTGTAAATGTGTGAAAGTACCATGCTTGATGACTACAGAGGCAATTTGAGGATGAGTATCTGCCTGATACGATATTGCAACCCAGCAGTTATTCTTCAAACAAGTTTCTAGTTTTGTTGAAACAATCCAGAAAATTGGTAATCCCTTCTCAAATGATTTTTTGAGTTAATAATACTTGACAATCGAAACTACATGTACTTGCCTGAAACAGTATCAAATGATTTTGTATAAAAAAGGAAGAAGGCAAGAAACAGTATGATGCATATGTAAAGACAGTTCTTGAGAATCATACAGCTTCTATTCCTGACCCGATCAAAAAGAATTCCTTTGCACTTTTCAAGAGAACCAACTACAAAGCAACATCCAAGCAAGGTAAGAAGATCAAGCTACTTCAAAATAATGTGGAACTTTTTGGTCAGCTATACATATCAATGCAAAACCGACAAGGGTACCTAAAGAAATTTTTTGCCCACGAAGTACAATCATTTCCACCATCATTGACATGTCTTTGGAAAAATCTATCTGCCTGGCTCCAAATCAGACATGCTTTCATGTATCGTGTGCCCTGCTGAAGATTGCAGTCCACCATCTTATGGGTCTACTGTGCTTGATGGTGGGGTAGTTGATCACATGCCAACTGCAAAAAACTGTTTGTACATAAATTTTGATGAATATGCAAATCAAGTCTATCCCATACTTATGTTCATACATGCATTATACATGCACTGCAACAAGGAATGAAAAGTGTTAAGGTTCACACTGCAGACACTGATGTCATTGCTATCTTGGTTGGTGCATTCTTTGACTTGAAGTTAACCCATCCATGCATGTGTGGATAGTTGGGTGGCCTTTGGAACAGATGAGTATTTAAATAGCAAAGCAATCAGTAGCCACATTGGAGTAGCAAAGGCTCGAGCTTTAATGATGCTTTATGCATTAACTGGCTGTGACACAACATCAGCATTAATTATTTTTAAAGGAAGAGGTAAAAACAGCATGGCAGGCTTATGAGGAGAGTCACACAAACATTTGGCTACTCACCCATAATGTTGTTGTACTGTATGACTAGACAAGTTTTCTCAGTTTTGTAAACAAAGCCAGAAAAGAGTTGCTTTGCCACAAAAGCCGAACTATTATTCCACCTACTCAAGATCACTACTCCAACATACACGGCACGCTGTGTACCAAGCTGGAGTTTGGACAAGGACTCAGGCGCATCAAATGTTACCATCTCCTAATCAATTTGCTTGGTCCAAGGCTACATGTGGTTCATGGGAGCCTGTTTGGAAAACCATTCCATTTCTCAAAAGCAATAATCCATGTTCTCAGTTAATCAAATGTGTACAAAGGAGATTGCACTAGATGTAAATTAAATGTGCAATTACAACATTTCATCATTTTCATCGATTTTTCTGCAACTTTGTTGAACTAAAGTAGTTTGCATTGTGCCTAGAAGAAATTTTGAACATCAAATTATTAGTTATCTGTTTGTTTAAGCATGTTTGCAAAAACAAAATGGCTGCTACTAAGGTGTTAATGTTATATCCCAGGATTCAGGAATTTTTGAATTTTCAAGTGGGCTCCTAGGCTAATTGTGTAGAGGAGGTTCAAGTAAAGCTGCATGCAAAATTTGGTGCTTTTGTCCGCAAATGCACGGTAATTTTGCTAAGCCACCTGACTATAAAGAGGGTTCAGTATAATATCCTATTAACATAGTCAATACAGAGATTTCTTCATGCCCGAATAAACTGACAGTCTTATTTCCCTCCAAGTCAAAACCGTCAATGATTAATCTCAGTGTGTGGTCAGGCTCACACTCTAAGTTATAATAGACGAGTCTGCTGTTGCTGTAGTTCATGATGCCGCGTCGACGAGGTGAGATGATGTGCCTGATGATAGCACTTCCTGGTATATTACCAAGATAGGATCGATATGCACTGCAACGAAGCGCATTATTAACCGACTGCAGTCTTGTAAACAATAATTATTCTTCTTTGGCTGCATTTTATGGAAAAAAATTGTACCATATTTAATTTTAAACAAACATGCTGACTAAAATTTATGGGGTTACTTTTTTCCTGGTATATGAGCATTTTCGCTTTGGACAAAATCCAGCCGACTGAAAACTTCCAAGCTTGTTGAAGCAGACAAAGCTATGTCTTCTTCATCAAAGTAATCCTCCTCAGCTATTGGATATCCAAAAGCATTCATCCCCATACACCCAAACAGAAGCACAACTGCAAAGATTTTTGACATTTTGTAAGTTGGGACTCAACAGAAAATTTAGCCACAAGCTGTGATAAGCAGCTGCTCTTTTATACCCAATCACTGCTGTTGTTCAATTCTTGGTCTTTCTTGTCTGACAAGTTTCACAATGACAGTGTAAGCAAACAGAGACCTCTTCACAGTTATCATAGGTACAAATGCAGTCAAGAGGTCTGAGTTTCTCACTTGCTAAAGTTACAAAAAGACCAGACATTATGATATTCGCACGTTTAAAACAACAATCTAGCAAGTGACAATAATCACCATTTCAGTATCAACAACCCACGGAAGCAACATGCAGAGAGTGAAAGTTATGAATTTTACTGTAACGGATCAAAATTATAAATGACGTCTCTAGATGTGTAAGACTAAAGTTAAGAAATTTTCATGATGAGGTACAATCACTTTGCAGAATGATTTCTAAGGGACTGTGAAGTTCATTGGTGGAAGTTGTTACATGTACCGGCATAGGTGCAGACTTTCACAGAACAGCCAATTCTCACTAATCTGACACAACCACTATTCTCACACAGTTACATTCATAATTATTTTCAGTGAATTTTTGGAAAAAATCAGATATAGTGTACCAATAATGTCCTCTTGTGTGTACGATTTTGAGTTTCATAAGCGTACAGTTGTATCTGAATTATTGTATTTAGATCAGCAAGGAACAGTGAAAATACAAAATGACAAATATTATTAATAATTTCAAGACTTTGCAACTCCTATGAACTAAAACTACAATGAATGCATGTACTACAATAAACTAAGAGTAACTATAGTTACACTGAGTTCAGACACTGCATGACACACAAGGAAAGTGAATAGCTATAGCACAGTAACTGGTGAATGCTACTATGGCTGATAAACTATAATGATAGCTACTTCATGATCTAGTGTTCAACCATTCCCTGATCCCAGCAGCTGTACTGTTCTCATCAGCTTCTTCTAGTGTGTCGATGATAGTCTCCCAGGTGAATGGAACCTTCTGCTCTCGTTTCCATTGGTCGAACACCATCATACAGAGACGAACTGGATCATTGGTTTGTGCCGTGAATGTGTTTAGTGTAGCTATATCGATCTCCAGCTGAATACCTAGTTCATACCACTTGGTCGGTATCTTCTTAGCAACAAGCTTCATCAGTTTAGGGATTGATGGAGCTTGAGAATAGGATTTAATTTGCATGCATGAGATAAAAATAATTATGAAATGTATTATAACAGCTGCCAACAGTTACCTTGAGACTGAGGCACTGCTGCTGGTGTCTGGGGCACTGCTGCTGGTGTCTGGGGCACTGCTGCTGGTGTCTGGATCACTGCTGCTGGTGTCAGGGGTACTGCTGTTGGTGTCTGGGGCACTGCTGCTGGTGTCTGGGTCACTGCTGCTGGTGTCTGGGTCACTGCTACTGGTGTCTGGGGCACTGCTGCTGGTGTCTGGGGCACTGCTGCTGGTGTCTGGGGCACTGCTGCTGTTGTCTGGGTCACTGCTGCTGGTGTCTGGGTCACTGCTGCTGGTGTCTGGGGTACTGCTACTGGTGTCTGGGGCACTGCTGCTGGTGTCTGGGCCACTGCTGCTGGTGTCTGGGGCACTGCTACTGGTGTCTGGGGCACTGCTGCTGGTGTCTGGGGCACTGCTGCTGGTGTCTGGGGCACTGCTAATGGTGTCTGGGTCACTACAAAATGAGCACAATGTGATAACTACATAGTTAAGGGTTTGTTACCTTCAGGCTGAGGATAGCGTATGTGGAAGTCTTTGGGAGAAGCAATCCCTTTAATGACCACTTTGTGACGCAATCGTTGAACATGCTCTGACAACAGCTCTAACTCAAATCCACAGTGAGGGATTCTTCTACCAATTTGGTAGTTCTGGATAGCAGCTTTAGAGATCTACATGCACATGTTAAAGATGTGACTGAATAAAAAAGAGCAACACAATGATATACTCACCTGAGGAACAGAGGATAGAGGAAGAATCTTCCATGAACCAACCTCTTGTTCTTGCTGATCAAGCTCTATCACAGGACTAGGATCGTCATCAAAGCGAATTTCTAGTGTTGTGGCGTCTGCACTCCACTTCCCATACTTCTTTTCCACTTCCTGTTAATCATATAAATTAGGCACATATTTCAGTATAGCACTGCATACAAACCTGTTGATTAGGCTCAAGGTCCCTCACAATTACAAAGTGGAAATCAACAGTCAGGGGACTGGGCATCTGTTGCTTGTAGAACATGAAGGCTGTACAGAGTGTGTCTGTATCCTCTGGTGCTGTTTCTCCTAGTAATGAGAACTGCTTCAGCTTGATGGCTCCATACTGAGTGTGTGAGCTGAACAATCCCTCTCGTTCACGGAATTTGTACGGCAGTTGACTCTGTGAGCACTTGGCGATGATGAACTTGAACTGGGAGCATTGATCCTCACTGCGTACAACAGCGCAATGCTGTATGTTGACAGACACCTCTTTTATGAACTCTATGCTGGATGAGACCCAGTAGATGGCACTGATCAACTGCCTGTTCTCAGGGAACTTAAACTGGCCGGCTAGAATCACCTTCACACCCACACTGACAGTCACTCCAGGAGGAACAGCACCTTCAGGGATCTCAATGAAGAACCCATAGCCAGGCCACTCTACTTTCTGAGGCTTGTCTCCCACAACCTCCAGTACAGTCTCCCTGTACACTTCAACACCACGCAGGAAGTCTGCACCACATGCACAGTCACAAACTGAAGGAGATGCATTAGTAGCTTACCTGGAGCAACTGCTAAATAATTGGCTTGCACTCCAGCTTCGACCACACACCTTGGTTTGATAGCTACAGTATAGTGAGCTACTAGCAGCAGCTGTGAGCTGGGCAGCATCACTCACCATTTTCTTGATTGCCAGCACTAAGTGAGAGTTCCTGTTTGTGAAGCAGTTGTTTGTAGCTCATTTTCAGTTGATCAACTGTGGAATACAGTAACAAGTGCTAGATACATTAATCACTCACTCTAATACTCACATTTCTCTAGCATCAGTTGACCATCACTTTCCAACATTGAGATCTGTTGATCTCTAGCATAGGCCATTCTCTTGGTTTGCTCCAATACTCTTAGAAGCTCTTGCTGTTCCTCCTCACTAGCTGTCAGCTTGGTCTCATACTCATGGATGACTATCACAGTGTGCATACAGTGAGATGCAGAGCTGCAGTATAGAGATACTCACCATCTGCTGTGAGGTCCACCTGTGTGGTCACATCACTCGCTAGCTTAGTCTGTGCAGCTACAATGAGAACACATTCCACATGCAGACTCCTCCCATCTCAGACTACTTACTCTTTTGTTGCAGTTTCTCCAGCAGCTCTTGTTGCTGTTCATAGACGTCACTGCTAGCAGCCATCTTCTTCTGCATGTCATACATATCATCCTCTAGTTTAGAGCATTTATGATCTTTCTCCTGTGAATCACACTGAGCAGCATTGAGCTTTTCCATTAGCTCCTGCTCTCTCTTCTTGCTAAGTCGAATACTGTCATCATAAGCACGAATGACTGAGAGAGGGAGGGAGGGAGAGAGAGAGAGGGAGGGAGGGAGAGAGAGAGGAGGGAAGCAGAGAGGGAGAGAGAGAGGGAAGGAGGAAGAGAGACGAAGTGAGGGAGAGAGACGAAGGGAGGGAGAGACGAAGGGAGGGAGAGTGAAAGGAGGGGGAGGGAGGGAAGTAGAGAGGAATTAAGAGAGAGAGAGAGAGAGAGAGAGAGAGAGAGAGAGAGAGAGAGAGAGAGAGAGAGAGAGAGAGAGAGAGAGAGAGAGAGAGAGAGAGAGGGAGGGAAAGTGAGTGAAAGTAAGAGATAGAGAGTAAAAGAGAGAAGATGAGGTAGTAGGTGAATGTGCCGTAGTTGAGTTGTGATTACCATCTTCTGGGGTGAGTTCAAGTGATGTCTCTTTAGCTGGTTCTGTCACATTGTGTGATTCTTTTTGAGGAGAAAAAGAAGATATATCATCAAGTCAGTAGATCATCATAATTTATGAGCATAACCACAAACCACAGTGCAGTGATGAATATTATTGCATGAAACGGGTGTGTGCATGTGTGTGTGTGTGTGTGTGTGTGTGTGTGTGTGTGTGTGTGTGTGTGTGTGGACACTGGTTCAAATCCAAGAGCAGGAGGAGAAAAAACATCACAAGTACTCCATTGCAGCCCACCCATTTGTAAAACGGGTACCTGGTCTTGTACTGAGAAGCAAAGTACACTGGCTGTGACTCATTGATCACTAAGGGCATCGGTGGGACTTCGGGTGCCCACACCTGCAACGAGAGACACATTTGGTGCTCCTGCGAGTTCCAGGAGACTGCGGAGCATCGGCACACAGTACCTGCTAGGTGGACAGGTGTCCTGGCTTTGCCAGGTATGCATGACTCTTGTGCCAGCGAGACACTTTGCTTTGTGTGTGTAAACTGCGTATAATTGTTACTAACCATGTTTATCTTGTTTCTCTTCTCTCTCATCAATATTGGTCTCATGCTGCTGTGAACACCACAACACATCAACCATGCAGTGTCACTGTCACCAACCACACACACCTGCTTCACTGGATCCTGCACCTGGAGTCTGAGCACTCTAACCTCCTCCTCCACCTCAATGATTCTCCTCTGATATGACTTCTTATTCTCTTGTAGCTAATGAAGGAAACAGCTCACTCAGTATAAAGTCAATAACTGAAAATACATGTAAAGTCATTATTAAAAGGAAATAGTACAATGTTTCACCTGATCAGTATGAGGTGGATTATACTCACTTTAGCTTTTGCAGCGTTCATTTCACTGATACTCCTCTGATAAGACTGCTCACTCTCCTGTAGCTAATGAAGGAAACAGCTCACTCACTACACACTCTACAATATCTATATTGACTGTATCTAGATCCGACCAATGGGCACACTAACCTGTTGCTGTAGCTGTCTATGCTCATAGTCTATTTCATTTAGCCTCAACCTGTCTTTCAGCTCACGTCCCTGAAATGCTCCCTTTATCCTGGCCTCACTCAGTCTCTTCTGGTACTCTGTGTTGTTGCTCAGTGTCTCTCTCTCCATCACTCTCTCCACACACCACTGCCCACTAGTGTCCTGGACTGTACGGAGGAGATGAGCTGTTATGTGCAGTCCACCACTGTCAGTGTGTGCATCAGCTGCTGTAGCTACTGCTGATTACTGCATGGACACACACTGTGCTCACTTAGCTCTATAACACTAGTGGCAGCCTTGTACAGGTATCCTCCAAACACTAGTATCCAGACACAGTGGGCTCCTAGATGAAACACTGACACTGAGTGATAGTATCGTTGTGTCACTGAATCAGGTAGTGTTGGTAGCTATAGAACATAATAAAAAAAACATTATGAAATATTAATAAACTATAGTATCATATTCTATACTACAGCTCAGCTCGTCCTGTCATTTTGAGTGAGAAACTACACAAGCACATTAAAGTAGAGAAATTTATTATTTCAAGTTGACAAAGTTAACATGACTGTAACTAAATTGTACATTGTGAAATACCTTGATCCATTGATTAGTAGAGTCACACAACCATATATCTCTCAGTGCAGACCCACCACTAACTCCTCCACTCATCACAAACACAGGACCAGTAATGTGTGAGGCAGCATGGGCATATCTCTCCACAGGCCAATGGAAAGACCGACGAACTGGTTTCTTGATCTTTGTCCAGTTCTGAGAATAATAGATACCAATACAGGAAGCGAAATGAACAATAAATTATAATAGCTATCATAAAGTGACAAAGATGATGATAGTGACCCAATGTGGTGATGAGAGTGGAACCACAAATCAGTGCTATACTATTCATACAGTGTCTACACTATTACACACTCACCACAGAATGTCTCTCCAGATCTACAATATACAAATCATTAGAGCAGTCGCTTGATGGAGTGAAACCACCAACCATAGCAGCCCTCTTCTCTTCCACTGTGGTTAGTGTGAAACTAGAACGTGGAGGAGGAGCTTGTCCTGTGACTACTGGTGAGCTCCACCCATCTAGAGGTTATAACATCTATCATTCCACTATGCACCAAAATTACATATTGACTATCTTATTTTAATTTGATATGATCTTATTTAATTTTATTTCAAAATGATATTGATTTAATTTGGGGGGATGAATAAAATTGTGACACCCAGTACCTAACAAATTCATGCATGTCAGCAGGGGGTTGCAGTACTAAAAGTTTCAGATCCAAACCCAAAAAGAGGGTTGGTGGTTAAAGACTATAATTATTGGGAAAAAGTCCATTTATTGAAAAAATAGTTCAGGCATTTTTAGGAGTTCCTATGTTCATTAACTCTTTAGTGACTGAATTATTTTGACGAAAATTCGGCTTGCTCTAAACTGACAGTTTGTCTTGCGATTTCTACAACATGCAGTACGCTAGCTGTTCCAAACTAGCACTGTTTTTTCCTGGCATGTCAAAGTTTACGACCATGTACTAAACTCTGAGTTGGCCACTCCCACTTCGGAACTGAAGCCGCTTAAGTGCTGCGACCTCGTCATTTTTCAGCCAATTTTGGTCTTCGTTTAGTCCTGGTGACTGATACAAAAACCTGGTGGTGTCCAGGTGAGCAAACAGCATAGTTTAGACCATATTCTATGCCCAAGTATGCATTTCCGGGCATCCTGAAGCCCCAAAAATGCCGAAAGCGGCGAGGGGCTCTGCCCCTTCGAACCCCGGATTAAAGGGGGACACCCCCCTTTAAAAATCCCCCGTTCTATATATTTTAGTGGGGAGGGCGCGGCGAAAAACAGTGGTTTTTTCAGGTTAAGTTAACTTTTGCAATTAAACTTTATTTGACCTTTCTAGACCACTTTTCACACTATTTATGACGTCTACAGTAGGTGGAGTCAATTATGACGGCTAAAGCCGCTATAGGCCCTAAAGGGTTAATCAGGTATAGATTGTTTTTTTCTGAATATTTGTGCTGCTGCAGCCTTGGAAAAGTAGCTGCGTTGCATCTTTGCTGTGATGGCTTGCGCCTATATGTCGCTTGCTATTTTTGTGTTCTGTGTGGTAGTCGCTGAGGGCTGTTGTTATAAAACCACAGTCACGGTAACAGCGCTTTTTCTGCTGCTGCACTTCAATAGCCATAGCCATCAGACTAGTATTCGTGATCGATGCATGAATATTAAGTACGTGGCATTGCGTGAATATAATTAACACCATGAATAATCAAGCATTGATGATGAATAATATTATCATTATAATGATGCAAAATAACCTATAGTGGGTGGTGGGTAATGGGGCAAACTGAAAAATCGGCTTAGGGTCTAGAATTTCCAACGCTGGAACCCCCTGCATGTCAATAACAGTAAAAGCAGATTTTGATGAAATTTTTTGATAGCTTAAAAACTCACTAAAAGTAATATTTACCAAAATTATGCTGAAACAAACAGTATCACACTCACTTGTGGACAGAGAGAAAATGTGTTGTTCATCGGTAAACACACCATACAATGATTGATGATACTGCGCTCCATGTTGTCGTGATGATGGGATAGCATGACCCACCCCTCCCACCACATACAAGAGGTCCTCCTCTCCATCAGTGAAGTGCACCATTCCACACAATGTCTTCTTCATTGGTGCTCCACCCTCTGTTGTTGATGGAGCCAACATCCTCCATTGCAGGGTGGAGGTGCTCAGTGTGTGAACACTGTTGTGGTAGCAGTCTCCATGACCACAGTAACCTCCGAAATAGTGGAGATCATTCCTGACAGCAACACAGGCAAAGCCCAGCACTCCCCTGAGTGGAGGTGTTCCACTAGTGGTGTGCTGCTCCCAGCAACCAGTGTTCACGTCGAATACCTCAACACTAGAGAAAAACTGACGCTTCTTAGCGCTATCGTGGACCTTAGGCATTTCTCGTTGGTCTCCACCCCACAAATAGAGTTGATTGTTAACAACAGCTGTGCGGTGTTGATCACGACCAGCGGGTTCCCTCCATCCATCCACTGTGAGGATCGAGTAACAATCAATCACTGTTTAAACACCTGACACAACTCATGAACTCACCTCCTCGCTGCTGCTGCTGAGGAGCTGACATGATGGAGAAGCAGGGGCGGATCTAGGACTGGAGAAAGGGGAGTTGTTAGTGTAGTGTAATAGGCGCGCTTGCGCGGCCCGCCAATTTAAGAAAACCTCGCCCACTTCCGGTCAAAATTCCGTGGGAGGTTGGAAGCATTAGTATGCGCACGTGATTGTAGGCTGTTATTATGCGCACGTGATTTCGAATGAGCATAGCTAACGTTCCATCGTGAGGCGTGGCTCAATGGCGCTACATGTAGCATACAGCACTAGAACTGATTCGTGGATTCTGTCTAAAATGGTATTGCGTAGAGCTTGATTTACTGGTCTTACTCAAAGATATGATCTTAGAATATTGGTTTAGCTATTTTGTATAGTGCACTGCACACCAGTTTACACACCAGGCGATAGTTTCGAGCAAGCACTGATTGACCTATTTGAAATTCTCTGAACTTGGAATGTTGGTCATGTTTCATCTTATGCTGTGCTTGCTTGCGTACCACAGATTCCTCCAGATTTGGTCTTAGTAGATAGAGTCGTGTGCGTAGGCTTCGTCCCATGAACAGTTCACTAGGAGCTATTTTTGTTGTAGCATAAGGCGTGATCCTATAACTGAGTAGGAATGACATCAGTTGCTGATGTTGATCTTGATCTGTCCTAGCACACTTGAGAGCATGTTTCAGAGTGGGTACGAATCTCTCAGCTGCACCATTGGTGGATGGGTGATAAGGAGCACTCTTGATATGCTTGATCCGTTCTGTTCGAGGAAATCAGCAAATTCTGTGGAAGTAAACTGTGGTCCATTATCCGAAACTAGTTGTTGGGGTAAACCATAAGTGGCGAACATCTCTCTCAGCACACGAATGGTAGCAGGTGCTGTTGTTGATGTCATAGTAGCAAGCTCTGGCCACTTAGAGTGTGCGTCAACCACCACAAGCATCATCTTTCCTTGGATAGGACCAGCGAAATCGATATGGATACGCTGCCAGGGCTGTGATGGCCATAACCATGGGTGTAGAGGAGCTCGAGTGTTGATGGTGACATGCAGTTTCCGACTCTCTTCATCAAGCAGCATCTGTTGATATACATGTTTCAGATCGAGTTTAGTGAAATGTTTTCCACCGACTAGAGCTGTGAATAACTCATCAGGCTTTGGAAGAGGGTATAGGTCTACTTCAAGATGAGAGTTTACAGTGACTTTATAATCACCACAGATCCGGATCTTGCCAACTCCTTTCGGTACTTGAACGATAGGTGAAGCCCAGTCACTGTGGTCGACTTTCTCAACGATGCCATCACTCTCCAGACGATCCAATTCTTGGCTCAAGGTGTCTCTCAGGGTAAATGGTACCGGTCGTGGCTTCTTGAACACTGGAGTGGTGTCGGGCTTGAGAGTTAGTTTAGCTTGATACTGTGTCATGGTTCCCATTCCTTCAGTGAAGACAGACTCATATACTTTTGAAGGAGATCTTTCACTCTCTCTTCGCCATGACATCGAGAGACTAGCCCAATCGTCTTCCAGTCCAAGATGAGGTGCTTAAGCCAGTTTCTGCCTAGCAAGCTAGGTCCTTCTCCTGTGACAACAAACAAAGGTAAGGTATGTGTCTGCTGTTGATACCAGACTTCAACCTCTATCTGACCAGCCACTGACATACTCTGTCCAGTGTAAGTTTGTAGGCTTACCAAAGTTAACTTTAGAGCAGAGGTAGGAAGGAGTTTCCTGTAGGTTTCTTCAGAAATCAACGGCACTGCGGCTCCTGTATCCAGCTCCATGGCAGTTCTCTGATCATTTAGAGTAAGGTCCACAGTAATTGAATCAGCCTCAGCTCTCAAGTATCCAATGAGGAAGGTTGGTAGATCCTCTTCTCCACCATCAGGTTTCTGGTCAACGTCTTAGAAGTTAGCTCTTTTCCTCTGTCTCCCTGCTTGCTGCTTTCTGTGAGGGGAATCTGACTTCTTTGAACGACATACTTTAGCAATGTGCCCTCTCTTTTTGCAAGCATGACAAACTGCATCTTTAAATCTGCACTCGGTAGGTAAATGGTTTGTTGCTCCGCACCGGTAGCAAGACTGTGACGACGGTGACGGGGTCACTCGTTGTATGGGCGCGTCTCCATTTCCTTTCCACTGCTTGGTGTTTCGCTCAGCTGCCTCCATTCCTTCGGCAATCTCCACCGCTCATTGGAAAGTGAGGCCCGCCTCGGTGAGAAATTTCCTCTGTGTGGCTTCATTGCGTAAGCCGCACACGAACCGGTCTCTGAGAGCTCGTTCGAGGAAGTCTCCAAAATCACAGTGGGTCGACAGTCTTCTCAGTTCTGCTACATACTCAAAAGAACAGATTCTCCGACCGCCTGGGCGTCGGTAGAAGTAGAAACACTCTGCGATGGTCACTCTCTTGGGCGTGAAATGATTTTTAGAGTCGTCGTTAGCTGTTCCAACGTCTTAGTAGCGATGTGCACTAAAAAGTTTAAACTGTCTGAGTCAATTACTAGTTGTTTTAGGTGGCTTCTGCTAACCTTTATGCGCCTATCAATTGTATGCCCCACTACCCCCCGCGGGCTAAGGCGGGGTTTTGATGGGGATTTAAGAATAGAATAATTGCCTTCGCTCCGAGGGGTGGGGAATAGGCCAGTTGCGTGTAAGAGCCAAGGAATTTAATTATTGATAATTGAACGTAAAGTCACTTCCGGACTGCTCGTAGCCGCCTACTTGTACCTACTTTGTATGGAGTTCATTGAGAAAATATGAGTTTTTAAAACTT